>JARJCM010000374.1:0-88936 GCA_029233265.1 Mycena alexandri | reverse complement strand
ATCACGGGATGCCACGTGCACTGGCGACGACCCCCCGCCACACAGCAGTTTCTCGCTAGTCCCGAGGAACATATGCTCTTTGGCTTTGACGACTACCCACCATACGTCCCGGGTACGACTACTCTGGCCGGATGCCCGAAGAAATGGACGTCAAGCCTGTCTTTGGTCTCCCGCCGCTTTCCCCAATTTACATCGACAGCATTCGACTCGGACGGGCCCTTCCAGGAGGACTCCAAGAGCTCGCAGGGCTTGTACATGCACAACTGGTTCAGCCGCGAGACGTCGTCCGATAACAACACGTCTCCGCTGCCGTCCCCCTCCTCGCCGCAGTCCCCCTCCTTCATCCCATTCGGAGAGCACTCCTCCCCCTTCGCGCACCCCTCCTCGCCCTTCTCCCCCGCCTCCCTCGCAGCCGCGATTGCCCTCCCCTCCTCCGGCTCCCCGTCATCATCTTCCTTCGAAGACCTCCACTACGCAGCAGGCCCGGCTCCGCGCCACATCGAGTCACTCTCGGTATCACCGCACGAGACGCAGACGCCCGCATGGGCCGCGCAGCACTGGGAAACGACCCCGCGGCACATGCGCACGCCGTCCTCCCCGCGGTACTCCCCGCTCGCCGTCCCCGCAGCACCATTCCCTCATTCCGCTACGTCAAGGATCCCAACGCGCCCAAGAAGCCGCTCTCCGCGTACTTTATGTTCCAGACGAGTGCAGACTCGCTATGGACGCGGGAACGAGGGGAATGCGAGGGAATGCACAGGGAAAGAGCCAAGCACGGGGACCCGTTTCGAAGGTGCGTACACCCCACACACACCCGTTCCGTTCCTTACACCACCCCGTCCCCGTCCCCCGCCCGTCGAGCGCGAGACGCGCAGCCAATACCCGCGCCGCTCTCCGCCGGCGGGGGCGGGCGTTCCCTTCCCTTTCCCGCGTGCTCGTGCTCCCCGCCTGCTGCTGCTGCGATTGAGATTGCTGGCGCGATTGCGGCGGCGGCGCTTGCGCGGGCGTTTGCGAAGCCGCAGACAGCATAGACATAGAATTCGGGAGTTGGTAGCCATTAAAATGTTAATAAGGGAGATGTCGATTTACAGGCGCGTATACGAGAGACGGGAATATAGAGATAGGTAAATGATATGAGACAAGCGGCCTTCGGCCGCGCTAGTGTGCTGAACGGGAATGCGGCCTTCGGCCGCGATGGTGTGCGGGGGAGAGATGAATGGAGAGCTAGAGAAAGAGAGGAAGATGGAGAGGAGAGGGGTGTCGGGCGGGCGGCGACGGTGGACGAAAGGACGTAGGTCTGGATACGGTGAAAATGGAGAAGGTGCTGCGCCTAGTGCTTGTTCTTCAAGAAAGAGGGAGGTCAGTGCCTCAAGCGACGAAGGCGCCGTCGCGGACGCGGCGGCAGCGAGCATTGGCCGGCAGGGCGGGGTGGTCGCCTCCGCACAGACTGCAGGCGTGCGCGCGTTCGAGACCAACGGGATGGTTTGAGCCGTCGCAGGACCGTCCGCAATTCCAGCCGATACAGAAGGCTTTGCGCTCTTCTCCCTCGCGCGGGCGGGCCAGCTTGAGGACGCCATGCTCGTACGTCGTGAGGTGAGGGCGCCGGTCCTTGGATTCCCTGTTGGCCGGTGGGTGTTCGCGGACGACGTGATCCTCGGTGCAAACGAGGCAGACGACCCGGCGGTCTCGCGTGCGGCGGTCGTCTCCATTGTGGTCGGACGGACGAAAGGAGTCGCGGCCTTCGGGTCGAAAGGAGTCGCGGTGGTGGTTGCCGTCGTCGCGCACTACGGGCGCGACGTCACGCCAGTGCCGGTCCGAGCGCCGGTGGGAATCGTCGTCGCGGCGTTTGGGAGCGGAAGATGTGCCGGGGAAAGCTAAATCCGTCAGCTTCAAAGCGGGGGCGCGGACGGTACCGTTCGCGAGCGCGGTCGCGGCCTTGTAAGCATTTAAGACCCCGCCAGTTTCCGACACCCAGTAGTTGACCTCGAAAGGCATGTCGCCGTCCATAATCTTATTCCGCAAATCCCTCTCCACCGGGTACCAGATGGGGAAAAGGTCCTCGAAATCGTCTAGTGCGCGGAAAAACTGGGCGTGCTGCTTGAGCTCGATGGCGTAAGTCGACAAGTCGGGCTTCGTGGGGTCCGGTGGCGGGCACAGGATTTCCATGGCGGAGATGAAATTCTTGAAAGAATCTAACCATGTAAGCACGCTCGCGCCTTCAGTATTTTCGTCGTAGCCCCAGCTGGTCTTGAGTTTGGCGACGTCGGGGAGGCTCTTCTCCGGCGCGCTGGGAATGGATGTGTTTTTCTTCATGGGTATGTCGGCGCCGTGTTCCGTAGCGAACTTCAGGCGGAGGTCGGTGAACCAGAACAGGGACGGGTGCATCCGGTACTTGATCATGGCGAGGAAGGTGTCTGGGATTTGAACGGGGGGCGTGTCAGCGCGTTAACCTTCCTCGCGGTCCCCATGACCATCGTCCCCTTCAGCTCCGGTGCCTTCTCTTTCGCCGCCTTTTCCTCCTCTCTCTTCTGCTCCGCCACCTTCGCCCGATCCGCCCTCGTCTTCAGCACCATAGCAAGCATCATCGGGGGAACAGGGTTCACCACCGATTTGCAATACTCCTCGGACATCACCATTTCCTCTACCTCCACCTCCGTGTACTTGTAGAAGCCACGCAGCTTCTTCCCGATGTCCTGCGTCGTCGGGGGAGTGTTCCCATCGCTCAGCGCCTCCTCGTATGCCCTTGTCTGCGCTATGCTCGTGCGGTTGTCCATTTCGACGTTGTAATTGTACTGATTCTTCTCTTGAAGCGACATGTCGGCCGGGATGTCGCGATCGGCGGGGGTTTTGCGCCAGCTGGCAAAATTGTAGTCACCCGGGAGGGGAAGGTCCAAGCCGCAGAGGATTTGGGAGCCATAGCCGGAGTTTCGCGAAAAAATACGAAAGGGAGCGTCGAGGAAGACGAGTCGAGTAGGACGCGATGGACGCGAAGAGGGACCGTGATGAGGCCCCGAAGATAACAATGATAAATAACGCGTCCAACTAAATCTAATCTGCCCTTATCTCCCACTCAGGCTGGCTCGTGCCTCGCCCGCTGGATTGGAAGATGGTAAAAAAAATGTGAATATCGGGTCAAAAAAAAAACCGACCTCGGAGATCTCTGGCTGTTCAGCATGAGCAGAGGAAGCTCAATGATTTCCAGGTTCGTATTGACGCCTAGGGCGTAAAAATTATTCAAAATGGCAAAATTCAGGTCAGCTGGAAAGGCAAGCGTCATCTCGGCATGTAGTGGGCGGGGAGCTTAGGGGACTTACCAAAAGCATGACATAGTCCTAATACAATACGGGCGTGAGTCTTGGGCGGCTGGGATAAGAGCTGATAGAGCTGCACAAAAACATGGGTCAAAATCAAATGACCGGGTCGGGAAAGAAAACTGACCTCGGAGATTCTCTCGGTTGTTCAGCGGAGGAAGCCAATTAATCATTTGCAGGCCCGCATTGATGTGCAGGACGCGAATAGTATTTAAAATAACAAAATTCGTTTCGGCTGCAAAGACAAGCATTAGCTCGGCGGGTAGTGGGTGGGGAGCTCGAGGGATTTACCGAAAGTATGATATACTGCTAATACACTGCGCGCGCGAGTTTTGGGCGGCTGGGATAAGAGATGGTAGAGCTGGGGTGGAAGATGGTCAAAAATGCGGATATCGGGTTAAAAAAAACCGACCTCGGAGAAATCTGTCACTGTTCAGCGTGAGCGGAGGAAGCCCATTGATCATTTGCAGGCCCGCATTGACGCGTAGGATGCGAATAGTATTTAAAATAACAAAATTCGTCTCGGCTGCAAAGACAAGCATTAGCTCGGCGGGTAGTGGGTGGGGAGCTCGAGGGATTTACCGAAAGTATGATATAGTGCTAATACACTAAGTTGCGCGCGAGTTTTGGGCGGCTGGGATAAGAGATGGTAGAGCTGAAGTGGAAGATGGTCAAAAAATGCGGATATCGGGTAAAAAAAAACCGACCTCGGAGAAATCTGTCACTGTTCAGCGTGAGCGGAGAAGCTTATTGATAATTTTCACGCCTGTATTGACGTGCAGGACGTGAAAATTATTTAAAATGACAAAATTTGCGTTGGCTACAAAGGGAAGTGTTAGCTCGGCGTGTGGTGGGCGGGGAGCTCAGGGGACTTACCAAAAGCATGACATAGCCCTACTACAATACGTTCGTGAGTCTTGGGCGGCTGGGATAAGAGCTGGTAGAGCTGGATGGAAAGATGGTAAAAAATGCGGGTACCGGGTCAAAATAAAACTGACCTCGGAGATTCTCTCGGTGTTTTGCGTGAGGGGAGAAAGCTCATTGATGATTTTCAGGCCCGCATTGACGCGTAGGGTGTGAATTGTATTATAAAATGACAAATTCGTGTCGGCTGCAAAGACAAGCATTAGCTCGGGTAGTGGGTGGGGAGCTTAGGGATTTACCAAAAGCATGCAAGAGGTGCAATACACCACGCGCGGAGTATTGAGCGGCTGGGATAAGAACTGGTAGAGCTGGATGGAAAGATGGTAAAAAAGGCGGGTACCGGGTCAAAAAAAAAAACCGACCTCGGAGATTCTCTCGGTGTTTAGCGTGAGGGGAGAAAGCTCATTGATAATTTTCAGGCCTGCATTGACGTGCAGGACGTGAAGACTAGTAAAACGACAAATTCGTTTGGCTGCAAAGGCAAGCATTAGCTCGGCGTGTGGTGGGCGGGGAGCTTAGGGGACTTACCAAAAGCATGACATAGCCCTACTACAATACGTTCGTGAGTCTTGGGCGGCTGGGATAAGAGATGATGGAGCTAGATGGGAAGATGGTCAAAAATGCGAATATCGGGTCAAAATTAAAACGGACCTCGGAGAGTCTCTCGCTGTTCAGCGCAAGCGCAGAGGGAAACAAAACGGATTCTAGCAGGTTTTGGCGCCGTGAAAAGCGGTTCATACCAACGCCGAGCGATTTACACCCGGAGAAGGTCAGGGTCACCGCAAGGCTTGACTGCGAATTTCGGCGCCGTGTCGGCACGACGGAGCAGATCCCGGGGGTAGCAACGGTGAATATCACAGTGGTTTTGCAGCGATCGGAAGCCTCGTCCGAGCGATTGACACCCGGGAGGGTCGATATGCGGGAAGGTGCGTAACGTCCGCAGACACCGAGCTATCCAGGAGTCAGATCCGGATACACAGGTGATTTATTGAGGCCTGGAAAGTGGAAAGTACATGAGACTGCAGCTGAGCCACTTGGAGGTGCGAGGGTACTGACACGGGTCAGAGATTGGGTGAGGACTGGCTGGTGGGTGCTGGCGGCGGGCGACGGCGTTACCGAGCGATTTACACTCGGGACCCCGCCCCCCTCAGCCACCGCGGCCAACGAGCGATTAACACTCGTGGTCGTGGTCGTAGTCAGGAACAAACCCGAGTGGCGGGTCACAACCTTTGTCACAACCCTTGTGACCCGTCAATTCTTCAAATTAATTCAAAATCGGCGTCGCGACTCTTATAGCTCGCTCGGACGGTGTGGTAGGAAACAGTATGCATATTGGGATCATAACTCTTGGTATAAAATTACACTATAGCAAATATACGAGACATCTTCCTGCTCGGACCCACGCCCTCGATGACCGGCTTTACTTTAGCCCTGTAAAAAAATATAAGTTAACGGGAATCGAAGGGAAATAACGAAATTACCCTGGATAGATTCAGAACCACCGCTCGCTCCTCCGAAAAATTAAAGCGCGCGTAGTGGCCGATTATAGAGCCGGGAAGAATGCTATCGACGTCATCCGACATTTTTGACGAATATTTTCGCAGGAAAATGTGGGAACCGCTTGAAGGGGTCGTTCTTGCCATTGGGCAGAGGGGCTTGGCGTCGCACCTTGAATAAGACCTGTTGTTGTCTATCAACCACGATGTCTTCGATACTGCCTGCATGTGTTTTGCCAGAAGACTCGGCGTATATCACGAGACTGTTACCAAGATGCGTGGATGACCTGGAGTATTGTACCCGTCGTAGTGGTAATTCGCTGGGGTTAGATTCCGCGGTTTGATATCGGTCCTCCCGGCCCTCAGGCCTGTCCCCGAGGTTGATGCCAAGGATGAGGGAGAAAAAGGCGATAGAACTCAAGGGAGGACAGTCGGACAACCAGGGCGATTAATCACCGACGTAAGTTTTGCACCTCGGATCCAAGTATTGAGCAGTGTCGCTTCGTGTTGGCCTGTTTTTTTTTTTTTGGAGGGAATCAGTATTCGTAAATTTTGTGAGCAGGAGGAGGCAATTTACCGCCAAGATGGTCATTCGAGTTCACCTTGCCCAGCTCACCAATAAGGCGTTCCGTCGGGAGGCCCACCACGACAGTACTGGTCCAACACAGCAGCATGAAATCGTATATGTGCAACGCGACGTGAGGATTCGTCCTAGTTCCTGGGAGTCTTCGTATGAGGATATAGGTTTTGTAGATCTCCCCAGCCACTGTTTGAGGAAGTTGCGGTACGCTGTAGCGCGCACAAGCGACGTTGTGTAGCGACAAGCGATGGTGATGGCTTGAAACATCGCCATACTATGCTCGAGGAGCTGGCTGAAATGAGCCGCGTGGGGCCCGGTCATCTCCGCCCATAACAGGATGAGAGCGATGGGGAGATAAATGGTGTTCATCACGCGCCACTCATCCGCCTTGACCGAACCAGCTCCCTTCTCCCCAAAGTTTTTAGGGACATGATGAACCCATGAGGGGGTGGTAGTGTTCGCGATGACGTTTTGAACGAACCGGAGATCGTCCATGGAGATGGTCTTGGGGCGAGCAATGTATTTGGGGTCGATCAGGGGTCGAGACAACGCTAGCAGATGAATATTAGTCTGGAGAGGCCGCATTTTGTGCCTACAAACAGACTCACCCAGGACACTAAAACCTGTGCCAGAACCTCCTTTTTGTGAAGCACCAAGTTGTCCACGTGGGGAAGCTGACGCTTCTCCGGTGCCCACAGGTTTGAGAGACCAACAAACGAACATGAGTGACGTCTTGCGTTGTTTCGTCAATCTGGCGCGCAATATTTCTTCCGTGAATTCTTCGACTTCACCACCGTCACCTGCCCGAGGGTCGCCGTCGTGGCTGTCGGTCTCGCTGTGGCTGTCATCGCTGCGCCGTCGTCGTTCCCGACATCGGTAAAGCTGCGGACAAGAAGACGGTGTATGGCCCGGACGCCTTTCTCAAAATTGCGCATGCCCGCCGGGGGGGGTAAGAGTTTGTGCGGAGCCTCCGTGGTCTCCAGGTCGAACTCGAGAAAGTCGAAGTCGAATGCGGGGGGAAGCTCGTCCTTCTTTTGCGCATCGTGAGCAGTGAGTTGCAGAACGTGACGACAGTGGTAGTGCCCAGCGCCCTCCAGACCACAATGCATGAACTCGGAGACGACCATACGGGGCGGGTCCCAGTAACGGGAGCCGCCACATTTCAGACCAGCGGATTCCGTGTGCCTTGAAGATGCGTGCGCGCTCGTCAAGGGTGTCAGCGTCCCGCCAAGCTTCAGCTTGGCTACGCATATCATCCACATTTCGGGGCACCCAGTTCTCACAATCGGTCCGATACGTCTCTTTTCGTCCCCGACAATTGCAACGGTGCAGAAGATGTTTGAAGTATGCCAGCCGCGCCGACAACGTCACGGGCTGCAGGCAAGTCATTGACCGAGAGGACGAAGGCGAGATTGACCGTCCGCCCAGTTTCCGGGCTGGCCCCTGTTTTCGAAAGGCGGATCCCGCGTTCCCAGCCGGTAACCCCAATATCGACCGTGGGTCGCAGATATGGGTTGATATGTTCTTTGTGTGGTCCATTGGGGCCGGTGAGGATTGCTGACGTATAAATGTTCCGGTTTCTGGCGGATGGCAAGCGATAAATTGATACAATAAGCGGTGAGGACTCCGATGGAAGCAGAACTCGAACGCTTCCTGCTGCCACGGGGCGGGAAAAAGTCCAGACTAAAGCCAAAGAGGAGGCGCATTTTTTTGTCTTCGCCCCGGTCAATGAACAGCTTGCCATCGGGTGCAACGAACTCTTGAACAAGGGTACCGTGAAGCACGTTATCCACAAACTCCGGCTTGCCGTGGATCTTAAATTTCCAGGCCAGCGCCTCGTCGCAAGCGCGGTCCACCTCTTTCTCGATTTTCAGGCGTGGAGAGCAGGCGGGCAAGGTAGTCGAGGAACGAATGTGAAAGGAACGGCCCTGATGGGACGCGGGTGGGTTTTGGTCTCGACCAACAAGGCGGTCCCACATCTGGATCGGCCATCTACTCCAACGATCTCATTTTCGCATTCGGTGGGCCATGTGGGCGCCTTAGTTACGGAAAGAGTGGGGGGATGGATGTGATGGCACGATGGGCAAGCCGCATACAAGACAGTTTTGCCGTCCAAATTCAGACTCTGCATTGCGGTATACAGGCTGGTGGGGAGCTGCCGAATCATCTGCTCCTGCAGTGCATCGTAGGAGGAAATGCCGGCCGCATCCGGCCTTATATTTACTGACATGGCCAACTTTATCAAGAGCGTAATGGAGTCGAAGAGGAAATTTGTGTGGCCGACGGAGAGACCGAGGATGACATTGCAAACCAGCCCGAGGAGGATCATGATCTGGGCCATGGGATCGAGGTGTTGGATAGGATTCTCCAACGCGTATGCTAAATGCCTGTCAGCGCTTGAGATAAGTAAAGAAGTCCATGTTCATACCTGAGTCGTAATACAACGGCCGTTTATCGCTCGGGAGGGTGGCAGTAAATTCGGTCAGTTCCGATTCGAGCTGGCGCATCTGCTCAACAATGCTTGTTCTCTGCGGGGTTTCCTTGTGGTGCTTCAAGGTCTCGGCAACGATTGCAAGCTCGCGCTTCGCATGATCAACCTTGTCCCACAGAGCGTCTCTGCCCTCTGACGTGCGGTCAGTACGCCGAAGGTCTGCGATCGCGGTTTGGACTCTGGAAGCCAGGCTTTCCAGCACTCGCATAGATTGAGCCTCCCGGGTGGGTTGCTTTGCGTGGACGTTGAGGGCCTCTGAAATCACTGCCCTGAGGCTCTGCTCTGCCTCAGCAAACACAATGCGCGCGGCGGGACGATTAAAAGGAGTTGAAGTGCCCGAGGGAGGGTGAGCCGCGGGAGGGTCTAAGATGGCAAGACGTGCCACCCTTTCCGCGAGTGCCGTCTGCAGGCGCGAGTAAGTCAGGGACAAGGCGGGATTATAATTCTACACTACTTACATCTGCGTCTGGCTGGGCCGCATTCTTTTGAATTCTTTAGGTACAGCTAGTAAATTTAATGGAAGGACATACCTGCTGCTCCTGCATTAATCGTACATGCGCCGGCCAGTCACTCATAGCGACTGTGTGAGGCCCGGGAAAGAGAGAGCACTGGCACAGGCGGCCCGCTCGCTGGCCCTTGGGCATCGCGAAATTGGAGGCACCTTGAGCGGTAGGGGCGGGTGTGGCTCAACAACAGGCGGTTTACACCTGTCCTCGAGAAGGAACAGATAGCGATTCTCGTTCCGCAGGGAGCTTTTATACTGAGCGAACAATCCTTGTTCTGCTTCTGGACAGTCTCTGGAGCCGAACCAACAAAAGGATGTCCATATTGGAATAGATTGGAATGCTCGCCAGATTCTATGGCGCGATGAATCCTTGTTCTGCTTCTGAACAGTCTCTAGAGCCGACCCAACAAAAGGATGTCCACATTGGAATAAATGCACGCCAGAGAATCCTTATACTGCTTCTGGACAGTCTCCAGAGCTGTGTCCGCTTGGATTGGAATGTTCGCCAGAGCACCCTTGGCGACGAGGGCCACCGCGCTCCGCCGCTCAGCGATTTACACCGAGGGACGGCATTCGGTTTGGAAGAAGTTTGGAATAATTTCCGAGCGATTGACACTTGGAAATTTAAAGGCAGGTCCACGGTTCACGAGCGATTGACACTTGTGAGCCGTGGAGGTCTGTGATTTCCAAGCGGTTAACACTTGGAAGTCGACCTTGTGGAGGTAACTGCCAAAGGGTGATGTGAGCGGGTGCGGGTCACGCGGCTGTTGCCGGGCCGCTGGCTTGCGCAAGACCCGCGACCCGGGCCCGCTCTCAGGTCTGCTTCAGACCATCAAGTCCGCGAGTTGTTGGGTGCTTGTCGCCCAACAGCGCGCAGGAGCCCGGGCATTTCTTGAGTGCAAGTCGCTCACCAAATATCTCCCTGGCGCTTTCAGTCCCCCTGGCCCGTTTCTTGAGTGCAAGTTGCTCAAGAAATACGAACCTCCAACGGAAATTCGCGAGAACCTCCTATCTCTTGCAAGTCGCTCGATGATCGCTCCGTGGGCTATTCTAGATCTTCCAATTACGTTCTGCTTATTCTGTTCGCGACTTGGATACTCAGTTGTTCGAGCGAGTGAAAAATCAATCGTCAGGAAATTACATGCAGAAGACCCTCTAATTCCTACGAATCCCCCTCAACTTAGAATAATACCATTTGACTACATGTACCCTTACTTCTAGCAAAACCTTTTCCGCTCTTTGGCTTTCGACGTGCTTCCTCGCCCCTAAGTCAAAATCCACTTGAATCGAGGAAGGTCGAAAACAGCTTAACATTCACAACTACTTAGAATAATACATGTACCCTTACTTCTACGCCTCCTCGCAAAACCTTTTCCGCTCTTGGCTTTCAACGTGTGTCGGCTTCCTCGCCCCTAAGTCAAAATCCGCTTGAGGACGTAACGACAGTGATCGTGCCCTACGCCCTCCAAACTGCAGTGCATGAATTCGGAGACGACCATCCGGGTCGGGTTCCAGTACGGGAGCCGCCACATTTCAGAATGGCGGAGTCCGTGGGTGTAGAAGGTGCGTGCGCGCTCATCATCAAGGGTGGCAGCGTCCCGCCAAGCTACGGCTTGGCTACGCATGGCATCGAGATCTCGTAGCACCCAGTTCAAGATGTTTGAAGTATGCCCAGCTGCGCCCGCAACGTCACGCGCTGCAGACAGATCGTCGACAGACAAGACGAAGGCGAGATCGACCGTCCGCCCAGTTTCCGGGCTGGCCCCTGTTTTCGAAAGGTGAATCCCGCGTTCCCACCCGGTAACCCCGATATCGACCGGGGGTCGCAGATACGGGTTTATATGATCTTTGTGTGGTCCATTGGGGCCGGTGAGGATGCTGACGTATAAATTTTCAGGGACCAGATTCAGACGCTGCGTGGTAGGGGGGTCTTGAAGGATCTTTTCCTGCAGACCATCGGAGGAGGAATTGCCAGCCGCGTCCGACATGGCCAGTTTTATCAAGAGCATAATAGAGTCAAAGAGAAAATTAGTATGGCCGATGGAGAGACCAAGGATAACGTTGCAGAGGATTCCGAGAAGAATCGTGATTTGGGCCATGGGGTCGAGATGTTGGATGGGATTGTCCAATGCATATCCTACATGCCAGTGAGCGATTATGATAATCAAGCAAGTCCGTATTCATACCTGAGTCGTAATACAAGGGCCGCTCATTGTTGGGTAGGGTAGCGGTAAATTGAGCCAGTTCCGATTCGAGCTGCTGGGCCGCATTCGTCTGTAACTTGTGTATTCTTTTAGTTACAGCTTGTAAATTGAGTAGAAGGACGCGTACATGCCGCTGCTGTTCAACTTTATGCTCCGCCCAGTCCGTGACTCTGTGAGGAAAGGGACGGCAAGGGCAGGTGCACATGCGGCCGGTTGCCGCACCCTTGGGCATGGCGAGCCGCGGCGCACCTTCGACGACCGGGAATGGCTATAGCTCAACAATAGGCGGTTTACACCTATTCTCGAGAAAGCAAGAGATGGCGATTCTGGTTCCGCGGGCACCTCTCTTATACGGTGCGATCATCAATCCTTGTTCTGCTTCTGGAGCCGACCAACAAGGGGATGTCCATATTGGAGTAGATTGGAATGCTCGCCAGATTCTATGGCGCGATGAATCCTTGTTCTGCTTCTGAACAGTCTCTAGAGCCGACCCAACAAAAGGATGTCCACATTGGAATAAATTGGAATGGACGCCAGAGAATCCTTATCCTGCTTCTGGACAGTCTCCAGAGCTGTGTCCGCTTAGATTGGAATGTTCGCCAGAGCACCCTTGGCGACGAGGGCCACCGCGCTCCGCCGCTCAGCGATTTACACCGAGGGACGGCATTCGGTTTGGAAGAAGTTTGGAATAATTTCCGAGCGATTGACACTTGGAAATTTAAAGGCAGGTCCACGGTTCACGAGCGATTGACACTTGTGAGCCGTGGAGGTGTGTGACTTCCAAGCGGTTAACACTTGGAAGTCGACCTTGTGGAGGTAACTGCCAAAGGGTGATGTGAGCGGGTGCGGGTCACGCGGCTGTTGCCGGGCCGCCGGCTTGCGCAAGACCCGCGACCCGGGCCCGCTCTCAGGTCTGCTTCAGACCATCAAGTCCGCGAGTTGTTGGGTGCTTGTCGCCCAACAGTGCGCGGGAGCCCGGGCATTTCTTGGGTGCAAGTCGCTCACCAAATGTCTCCTCGGCGCTTTCAGTCCCCCCGGCCCGTTTCTTGAGTGCAAGTCGCCCAAGAAATACGCGAACCTCCAACGGAAATTCGCGAGAACCTCCTATCTCTTGCAAGTCGCTCGATGACTACGTGGGCCATTTATTCGAGTGCGTTCTATTCATTCTGCCCGTGACTTGGATCCTAAGCTGTTCGACAGTCGATGAAATGTCTTTCTTGAGTGTAAATCGCTCAACAAAAGCGGCAACCTCCTACCTCTTTTTTAGAGCGCGAGTCGCTCCGTGGGCTATTCTTTCGAGTACGTTCTGCTCATTCTGTTCGCGCCTTGGATACTCAGTCGTTCAATAGCGAGTGAAAAATCAATTCGTCAGGAAATTACATGCGGAAGACCCTCTACATCCTACGAACCCCCCTGAACCTGAACATGGGTTCCAAGTTCTGGTATACGAAGGCCAGGAAGCCCAAAACGACCAGCGACTTCAAGCCCCAGACAATCATATTCCACTTGCTCCTCTTCTCCGCCACTGGTTTAGCTCGTTTCCAGACGAAAATTTCCTCCGAGCAGTCCATGGCGCGCTGCTGAGCTGCAAAGATGACAGATACGTCGTCGACCTCGGCAGTCTGCATGAGTTCAGTCAACCGCCGCGCATTGGAAATAAAGTGCACGAACCGTAACGACTTGAACCCACTCGCTCGATCCCACACTCAGAGTTGCGAGCTTTTCGCCTGAGCGGGTGTCGAAGACGTACACAGATCCATGATCGCTTCCGCTGACGACGGTCGTACCCTGCTCGCCAAAGCAGACCTTTCTCGGACGTCCAATCCTGCGCGTGCGGTCAATCTCGTACGACCTCGCCTTGACCTGGTCTGTGAGCCTGAAGAGGGCGGGTCCGGCTTCGGGGTCGTCGAGGCAGAAAACCCCATCCCTCCAATTGAAGGCGGCGTCTCCACTGGGTTGAGGGCGATCAGCACCTTCATCTGAATTTCGAATCGCGAAACATTACATACATCCGCGCTCCCACCGACCAATCTGACGCGGTTTCTCCTGTTCTCCCGCGGATTGTGTAACTGGAATGTCGAATTCAGTTTTGCCTCCATCCGATTCGAGACGCAGGCTTACATGGGTCCACTGTTATGGAAACCGAGCACGAGAATATCGCGGTCTTGACTGTTGTCGAAGGCGGCAAAGGTGATCGCTTGAGGCGCGAAACGAGGGAATCTTCTGCTGAAGATGTTGGTGGCCGCCCACGTGCCCGTCAAAGAGTCCTTGGAAATCGCCCAGGATTGGACATAGTCGTTGCGGGTGCACAGGCAGAGTCGGTTGTTGGTCGAGTCAAATGCCATCGCAGTTATTTCGCCGATGTCGGGCGTCTGTATCGCGAAGGTCTCTTCGAAAATCTAGGACATCAAGTTGAAAGACACAGAATTAAAGCTGCTGCGCATTCTTACCCCGTCTTTTTGACACCAGCAATAGAAATATCCATTCTGTGTCCCGGCGTAGAGAACGTCATGCGCCTCTTCGGCTTGACGAGCCCAAATCACGACCAAAGTTGCGCCGCGAATACCGGATGGACTGGGTCGCTGGATCGCCGACATGTCAGCGACCTTCCAAAGTCGCGTGCCTTGCGAGCCTGTGGGAGATGAGCGGAGTATCTATCTGGGGTGACAGACGCTCACCGCCACTCGCCAGAATCGTGCCATTTTCAGTGACAGCGAGGGCGAGAACACTACCGGGGTGGTTATCGACACCGTGGTGCTGAACGTAGGGAAGACGAGCAATGGGCATCGGGGCAGATTAGGATGGGGGACGGGAGAAAAATGGAGGCTGAAGGTGCGGGTGCTCGCGCATTCTTTATATACACATAAATTGCTTTGTCGACATTCGACCCGGGTAACAAAGCACAATCTCCAACAAAGCCATACAATATACCCGTGACCTCCGGTCAACTACCCGCGACCTTCGGTCAAAGCGGCATTGATGGAAACGCAGAACAAAGAACAAAGAACGGGAGTGGCTCTTTCACGCCGCTGGATGCCTCATATACGGGTGTCGTCCAGATTTCGGTCCTCACTCAGTCTTCTCTGTCCATGGCGCCCCAATTCACCAGCTCCCCCACCAAATATGTCGTTCGGCCGCTAGTCGCTGCGCCCTGCCCAGTCATACTGCCAGTACTCCTAACGAACATCAACCCTTTGCAGTTCCCCGTCCCGCGCATGTTGCTGGACATCGATGCCAGTCGCCCATCCACTCCTCCCCCTGCTCATCATGGCGCACCTACTCCGCCCCATGGCCCTGCGCCTGCGCCTCCTCGCGCGCCTACGCCTCCTCGCGCGCCGACGCCTGCGCCTTCTTATCCACCTGCCCCGCATCGCCCTCGCGCCCCTGATAGCCGAGAGAGCTCTTTGACACCAACGGAAAGCGACGATGACGACGACTCGGACTCCTCCCCTACCACCGCGTCGAGTGGAAAGATCAAAAGGCCCTCTGGCGCGAACATCCAATCCGTCAAGGACTTGTTCAAGCAACGTTATCCCGACTTGACTGAGGCGGATCAGCTCAGGAAATACACGGATTTCAGGGTAAGATCTTCTGGCATTCCTTCGGCATTGATTTGATCGTCTTCTTAGTCCCGCCTCGATACCCTCTGCGTGCAGCATCTACGTCCGGCGGTGGCGCTCAGCTTCCAGGCTAAGGAGCGCAGAGACAAGGTCTACAACAAGGTACGACTCTATCGTTTTCCAATCCGGTCTGTCGTGAACTGATTGAGTTGTAGATGACCGCTGACTACCCATGGCTCGCTCAGTACCAGAATTACTGGCCCGTGTCGGTGTGTTTGCAAGGAAAACTTCACAACTCCGCCGCGCGCGCCGTTGAAAAGTCAGCTCGGAAGACCATACAACTTATCGCAGATGCGGCCCCCCTCGCGCTCGAAGACACCGGGAAGAAAGGCGGCGAAAAGAAACTAGCGTCTACGACTCCTTAGAATACCATTTGATTACATGTACCCCTACGTCTTCTCTTAAAATGTTCCTCCCTCCCAATGCGTTGTCGGATCCCTTGCACATTTAAAAAATCCATCCAAATTGGGTCGCCATCGCGATTCGGGTTTCGGTCCGCTTCAGCGCTCGGTCCGAGTTTGACAGCTGTGGCGGTGAGCGGTTGATCAATCTTCTTTACTCACCATGTCCAGCGCGGTCCATCCAGTGTAAATCGCTGGATGACCGTCAGTGTCCGTCGATACGCGCAGAACGCGAATGGTCGCCATAATCGGATGGGTGCGCAGGTCGCGGGTCGACGCGCGGGTCACCTTCCCGTTACCTCGAATGAAAACAAAGGTCTTTGAGTTACAAAGAAGGTCACAAAGAGAGCTCTTTAAAAACCCTCCACCCCTTCAAGCCAGGATCAACCCTCAAATCCCCACTACACCCTCGACCCTCTGCACACCGTTCCGACAGACGCCATGGTCAACAACCGCCCCAAAGTCAACGTCTCCCAGGTCAGAGGAACGCTTCCATAGTCTGCGTCGATAACTTAAACACATTCTCAGTGCACCGTGAAACCCTTGCGCTCACGCCACTTCTCCACCGCGCACCAGGCCCCCCGCTTCGCCTCCACGCCCACCCAGATCGAGCCTCCCAACCCCCACAACCCCAACTACAAACCCAAACGACGACCTCTCGTAGAGGCTCACTTCTCCGATGAGGCTCGCCAAGCATTCATCCACGACTTCCTCGTGCAACTCAAACACGGCCGCAAAGTTTCGCGCTTTTGCGTCTTCCTTAAGCGCGGCAAGGCTTTGAGCCCAAACGCCCATACAAACATCGTCGCTGGCGATGTCATTATTATGCGCGTGGGTCAAAAAGACCCGGAAACCCTCGTCAACATGCGCCCGACAGACCGGGCGATGGTGGACTACGTGTTTGCGGCGTACGTGTAGATTTCGGTGTTCCTTTCGACCTTTTCTGACTTAATAAATCCAGATGCCTGCATCGTATCTTCCGCTTCCAGGGGCCCCAACGCACTCTACTTCCCAAGGAGCTGATCATCGTGCGCCCTCGCGCGTTTCCCGGCTTACCCTAGACGACGCCTCGCGTTTCCCGTTCATCCACTTTGCATTCTTTTACTGTCGCCCTGTTCGTACTTCTCATACTTTACTGCCCATCTGTCTTTGACCAGCTCGTAGTGTCGATATATACTCCGTCTTCGTGTCCGTAGATAATTAAAGTTGTCAATTCTGATGCATATTTTCATGCTCGATTTCTGTGGGATGCGAAGAAATTGTATTGCAGAGAGAAAAAAGCAGAAAACAAAAACGTAAATCGAGCATGGTAGCCACTCTATGAGACCATTCACCCACTGACCCGTTTTGATATTTTCATCGCACGAGGCACCCTTTGTACCGACCCGATGCGTTCATTCGAAGATCCTTTATTATTTTTTCATCGCACGAGGCACCCTTTGTACCGACCCGATGCGTTCATTCGAAGATCCTTTATTATTTTCATCGCACGAGGCCCTTTGTATACTGATCCCATTCATTAGAAACCCCCAAGGCACCTTTGTACAGTGATGCCGCTGTCGCGTCCCATTATTTCGTTCGATTACAATCCTTCTTTGTTTTACTCAGCGAGTGGCGCAGCGAGGAATATATATTAGATGGACTCACCCGGTCTTTCCCTTTGATCGTCCCGCTGGCTGTTTCCAAGGTGTAGACCGCCTTGATACAGAATTACGACTGTTGCTATCCGATACCGACTCTCCAGCACCCGACTCTCCAACCCGACCATGTCCAACAACATACCTGGGGGCTACCCGTCCTCGGACCCGCACCAACACCAGCACCCGCACCAGCACCCGCACCCCCACTCGCCCCCGACCCTGCTCCCGCAGGATCACAGCATGGTCGACGCCTCGGCCGTCAACACAAGCCACACCTCAAGGGGCATCGCGCCCGCTGGGGAGGACGTCCCCATGGAGGAGGACAATCCACCACCGCCGCCCGATAAAGATCAGCCGGTTTGTCGTTGAACCCACCGAGCTTGCTTGGAAACTGACTTTTCCTAGGGGAGCAAAAGGGCAGCGACCCGAGTCAACAGAGTTCAGCTCGTACGTCTCCTTTCGCTTGAGATTTCACGCTAGCCTGACATTGGTACAGGTCCATAACACGGAGCAGTACGCCAAGGACAAAGCCGTAGAGGCGATTCGGGAGAAAAAGCTGGTAGCCCAACAATTGGAGCAGACGCGGCTGGAGCTCGCGTCCCAGGTATGCCTGTTTGCCAATTGTCCCGTCATAGACTGACATCGTCTCAGGCAGAAGAGTTTGAGCGGCAGAAGCTTTATTGGGAGCAGCAGCAAGAGCAGTGGAGGCAAGAACAATTGTCGGCGATGAACGAGCAATGGAACGCTCACGTGGGAAACTGGGAGGCGGGTATGGAATCGCGCCAGCAGCAGCTTGATCGCGTGTGGAAGGAACAGCTGGAGCAGCACAAGGACGCAACTTGGAACGAGATGAACGGCCACATGCGAGCTACTCTTGCTGCGCGCGAAGAGGAGTTGGTGAGTGGCGGTCCCGTGCTGTTGCTCAAAAAATCGGGCGCTGATTCAAGTTTCAGAAGGCTGAACGCCAGCGCGAGAGAGAGGCGATCGAACGGGAGGCAGCCAGAATACAGGTAGATTCCCGCCTGGTTTTTGGAGACATATATTTATTGGTTTGTCAGGCGGACTACGAGACAAACATGGCCGCTTTCAACGCCCGCTTTTCCACCCAGAGACTGGACCCCCGGAGAGCTGAAGCGGAGTGGGCCCGTTTCCCAGAAGGACCTCCGCCAATCAGGGCCGAATTTCAGTCGAGGGCGGCCCGGGAGGAGCGCCAACTCGACGGGATGATACGCGACAGAGAAGGTCGCTTCCCGGTGGTGGCTATGGCCGAGCCAGGACCCTCAGCGGGAACGCCCGCTCCGGGACCCTCAGCGGGAACACCCGCTCCGGGAACGGACGGAATACAAGGCAACCTGATCGACTTGGACGACCCCCGGCTCTTCAATATGGTGAAAGCCTTAATCGAAGGCAAATCGAGGACGGACGGCGTCACAAAGGCCACCTCTCCCAAGAAGAAGAAAAGGATCCAAAAGCCTGGGGTGGCGGCCGAGTACGAGCAGGCAAAAAAGACGCAGCAAGCTCTGTTAACGGCGCAGGAAGATAAGGACTGGAAGGTCGGTCTACTTCAAATTTATCTGCGGCAATGTGACTGAACTTCATGCCAGCAAATCACTCTCGTCTACTGGCGCGGCGCTTATGGGTTGAACCGCGCAAAGGACTGGGTCAACTATAACGGTGCGAACGACCAAACGAAGCTGAGCTGCGCAGCGGGCTTGGTGCAGGCCGAACTCTCGTCCAAATTCTATTTCGGCTGTGGCTGGGCGACGTGCCAGTGGAACAAACAAATTTTGTACCACATCGTCAATGACATCTGTCGAAGGCGTAATCTGGATCCAAACAGCTACGCCGTCCCCGACGTCAAGCAGGGATACCTCATGGCCTTGCTGTACGGTCATCTCAAGGACGCGCGCAGCGAATGGAGCCGCCACCAGCCGCGGGGAGGGGAAACGGTGGAAGAGGCGCGGGAGCGTGCAAGAGTGTACGATGAGCAACGTCGGGGGAGAGTCGTTGGGAACTCGCGCAAGCAGCAAGTAAGCGGTGGTCCTGAATGTAGCCGCGATGTTGGACTAACAATTTGACAGAAATTCGAGAAGCGCGTAAACATAGTGCAAAAGATGGTCGGGATTTCCGCGGCAAAGTGCAACGCTGTGGGTGTGGAGTGTTGGTCATGGCTGCTGCACGAGTTTCTGGCCTCGCTGAGCGTTGCGGGAATGTCGTCTGAGGAGTCCGAAATCGAGGACGTGGAGGTCCGCGGGGTCATGCAGACAGAGGTGGTCCACATTATCAAATCGCACCCATGGCGCGCGCAGAAGGTTACCGAGCATTTGCTGCTTATTGACAGAACTGGCCCCGCCGTCACGAAAGGAACCAGCGGGCGCAAGCGGATACGCACCGACGACCCGACGGAGAGCTACCCTTCCCCTGGGCTGCCCCGCGCTATGTACGACACGGCCTGGCTTTCCGCTCAGAGGGCGATGATTCCCAACATCGAGGACGAGTTGGATGTCGACGAGAGGCAGTTCACGATGAAGGAGGTCATCGAGCAGACTAACTAGGACAGTACTGCTCCGGGATGTAGATATGTGATTTTATTGAAGTTGACGATACACGAATTGATATATGTTCTGGACCATTAAAAAATCAAAGCCTAAGCCGCGAGCAGATTGAAACGAACGTACCACATTTCTCTTGACCTCGGCGAAGGAGCGACTGAGCCATTTGGGCGCGAATTGTTCTCATCTTTTGAAACTTTAGAATCAATACCACCAGAAATGCAACACAAGGTACCTCCGAGTTCGTCCATTCTCCAAGTCAGCGACATGAGCTGATGAGTGACTTGTGTCCATCAAGCAGTTATCGAGCGACTTGCACCCGAAACGGCCGACAAAGGTTTTCTTGAGCGACTTGCAAAGCCAGCGACATGAATCTGGTGAGTGGTGTGCATCAAACAAATGGCACCTAATGGGCGACTTGCACCCAGAACGCCAGCGAAAATGTTCCGTGTGTTGCAGGTTTGCGTATTTCTTGAGCGACTTGCACTCAAGAAACGGGCCAGGGAGACTGAAAGCGCCCGGGAGATATTTGGTGAGCGACTTGCACTCAAGAAATGCCCCAGACTCCCCGCGTGTTGTTGGGCGACAAGCACCCAACAACTCGCTGACTTGATGATGGTCTGAAGCAGGCCTGGGAGCCGAGCAAGTCGCGGGTCTCGCACAAGCCGGCGGCCCGACAGGGTCCGGGTGCTGGTCCCGTGACGCGCAGCCCTCAAAAATTTCAAGTCCAAACGCCCACCTCCCCACGAGTAATAGGTGTTAATCGCCTATTGATTCGCATTGAGATTCGCGGGGAACGAAGTTTTAGGTGTTAACCGCCTATTAATTCGCTATCCTGCTGGTTCTCCTTAGTCTGCTCGCCACTCGATACTGCTGGGACCGTGACGAGCAGCCCTCAAAAATCTCAAGTCCAAACGCCCACCTCCCCACGAGTAATAGGTGTTAATCGCCTATTGATTCGCGTTGAGATTCGCGGTGAACGAAGTTTTAGGTGTTAACCGCCTATTAATTCGCTATCCTGCTGGTTCTCATTAGTCTGCTCGCCACTCGATACTGCTGGGACCGCGTCGAAGGAATTTCAGGTGTAAACCGCTTGTTAATCCAGACAGACCTCCCTCTCAACCCTCTCGCAACCTGAAATGCAGACAGCTCAAGCCATGCCGTCTGTTTTGGTACGTCTCATTGTGCAAACGACCCGGTCAAATGCTTACTGTTTTTTAGCCTCCGGACGCCCGCCTTACAGGGCACTACAGCACCAATGATCGCTTATACACTGTACACTGTGGTGCTCCTGAGGTCGTACTGAAGACCCCCACCCCTGCGGAAGCACCCCCCGTCGATGTCGCGACGGTCGTCCCCAACTTCGCCGAACCGCGATACATCTCACTGCAATTTGCGTATATGCCGTTCGTGCCCAAGTTCCTCACATGGCGACACGAATTATTCCAGACAATGAATTACTCTCGCCCCAACTTGCCCATCACGGAGGACGACGATATCCCCGGACGTTTCCGACTACGTCGAGACGTCGCAGAAGAGTGGTGGAGCCTGGAGTGTTCCCTCCGCAACGTGGGGGTCAGAATATTCGCCCTTTCGGACAAATTTGGATACCCACATCTGGGAAAGCTTGTAAGCCCCTGGCTCTTCCCTGCCCGCTTCAAGTTCCTCCAAACCTTCCCAACGGAGGCATCGGCGCGCTTCGCGGCATGGCGCTCAAAATTAAATTTCGCCCCTTTGATGGCCTATGTTTCGATGGCCTTCTGGATGGCTGAAGGGTACGACCGGGATTGCGAGGACAGGAACATCCTCCCTTATGATTGGCGGGCCGCGATCCTGACGGGCGAACACTCAGTCAAGCCGGCGTTCTTGGACATACTCAGCAGTACGGTAGTGAGAGATTGGAGGGCGGAGCGGGTCGGTTGCCTCTACCAAATTGGAGGTCCCCCAGGATCAGAGTCCACGGAGCAGCGGGCGAAGCGCCTCGAGGTCGAGTGGATACTGAAGAGCATCCTCCTATCGGGGTTCCCGATCCCATTGTATATTTCCTGGGGGACCCTACCACGAAGCATATGGTCAGAATCCGTCTCCTTACCCCTCCGACCGTTCATTCCGACGCAAGAAGACTTGGATTCGTTCCACTCATCGCGTGGGAAAATGTCTTTCAGTCGATACTCCCTCAGCTGCGAGTACGCCCAGTGGGATCAATACCCCTACAAACCAAAGCCCTCCCCTATCGCTGCCGCTCTTCCTCCAGTCGCTGCCGCTCTTCCTCCAGTCGCTGCCGCTCTTCCTCCAGTCGCTGCCGCTCTTCCTCCAGTCGCTGCCGCTCTTCCTCCAGTCGCTGCCGCTCTTCCTCCAGTCGCTAACCATTCATCTCCGCCACCTGTCAACCCCTTTCCTCCCCGTCCTAAAGACAGCGCCCAACGGGAAAACGAAACAATTTACGCCTTTTTCACGCGGCGAGGAGAGTCCAACAGGAGAAAGCTTGAGAGGGAGAACACCGTTGAGCGGCAGCGACGCACGCAGCGTCAAGAGCACGCTAAAAAGGGTGGCCTCCCGTCAAAGTCAGCCTGCGTCTTTTTCTGGGAAGATCAGGGTGGACACTATATCCGGCAACGCGCGAATCGCGCGGATTGGGACGATCTCTGGGATGAATATTCACGTTCCCAACGCCGGTTCGACCCCATCCACAACGAATGGGACTTGTGCGCACTATTCGAGCAAAACGAGCCTGTATTCGGGCAAACCTATGACAATCTCCGGGATGAGGACGACGATGACGACGACGACGACTTCGCCAGCCAACATCCAACTTTCCCCCAAGACGCGGACATGGCCAGCTTCCTACCTTCGCATGCTACCAACACCGTACAAGCGCAGCTCCCTGGGGACGTGGAGTCAGAGGAGTACGTACCCGAGGGCGAGGAGCTCGGCCGAGACTTTGAGGAATCCGACGTGCCGCTGCAATGGCGAGACGCCACTGTTTGCTCGAAGAATTGCTTGGACAGGGTCATGCGCCGTTTCGGTCAAGCACCCACGACGGAGAGCCCCGTGTACGAGTCGATGGGGCAGAATCTTTTGGACGTGCTGCAAAAGCGGTTCGGCTTTGTGAAACCGCAGTCGGACAAGCACTCCGTGAAGTTCGCTCCTCGGGACCCACCCCAGACACCTTTCCCAACGGGCATGCTGTTGAATGTCGTGGGCGTGCCAGAGATCGGCAGTGAATTGGCCTCGGAGAATCTGTCGAGTATACTGTCGACATTCTTCGGACAATATACCGCCGCAAGGACCGCCCACGATATCGACAGGGCCCTCTTGGACTACCACGACCAAAATTGGCTACCACCCTCGCCTTTCTACTTTGGTCGCGAGTCCCTCAAAAGCATGCGGACAGGCACCACCTGCTCCTACTACGTCCTCCGCCAGCACAATAGCGGGATCGGCAGTGAAGTCATCCTGTTCCCCCGAGCCGCCGACCTTCTCGAAGTCCTCCGCCGTGGATGGGGTCCCGACATCAGAGACGTCGTCAAACACTTGTTGGCTCGAGGTACCACATTCTGGTTCGCTTGGATGAGCGCCGAAATCGAGTCATCGCCGAGTTCCCCATTCAAAAAGGGTGTCAAACGAGACATCAGCTCAGGTCTGGGGTATCGACGCCAGCAACACAAGTTCGACGCGCAGGATTACGCCTTCTACGTCTTGCACCGCACGAACCGCGTCCTGCATGGTCCACGCGGTCGTATTGCGTTGCAGTACGGTGGGGCAGTGGCGCGGGTCGCGAGAGAGGAAATATCGGACGCCGATTTTCTGCAGCAGTTCGACGACGGGGTATACGACTACGGCGACTGCCTGTGGGACGGGGAATCGCAGCATGCCTATTGGCATGATTTCCTCACCGACCACGAACTCGACCTCTTGTGCGGGGTGTATCACCTTGGGACAGGGACATTTGCCAAGACAGGTATGTAACGTCTTATCCGCGCGTCGCTCTCATACTAACTTGTACTTAGAAGACGAACAGACGGCCATCATCTCGTGGTGGCCTAAACCCCATGCATGGGCAAGGGGATCTCTTGCCCGCGAGCCGTGGACATCCCAGTGCGAGGACTGGTATCAGAAGCGACTTCAGCATTTCGCAGAGGGGGTCTACGTCCCTACGACCACATCTAAATGGCGCAAAAACCTTAGATTCTTTGCTCAGGTTTTGAAATGTTGGGATGGTTGCGAGCGTGTTGCTGACAACATCGTCGAGGGCCTCATCACTCGTAGGGCGGCCGCCGATGCGAATATGGGTGTTGTTTGATTTCTGTTTCCTTCGCTTCGTCTCTGTGCAATGTCTGTCGCTGTCTACAATTCAAATGTAAATACCTGTAACTACATACACTATCGTTCCCAATATGTATCCGGTTTCTTGCCGCACCGTCCGAACGAGCTGTAAGAGTCGCGACGCCGATTTTGAATTAATTTTGAAGAATTGACGGGTCACAAGGGTTGTGACAAAGGTTGTGACCCGCCACTCGGGTTTGTTCCTGACTACGACCACGACCACGAGTGTTAATCGCTCGTTGGCCGCGGTGGCTGAGGGGGGCGGGGTCCCGAGTGTAAATCGCTCGGTAACGCCGTCGCCCGCCGCCAGCACCCACCAGCCAGTCCTCACCCAATCTCTGACCCGTGTCAGTACCCTCGCCACCTCCAAGTGGCTCAGCTGCAGTCTCATGTACTTTCCACTTTTCCAGGCCTCAATAAATCCACCTGTGTATCCGGATCTGACTCCTGGATAGCTCGGTGTCTGCGGACGTTACGCACCTTCCCGCATATCGACCCTCCCGGGTGTCAATCGCTCGGACGAGGCTTCCGATCGCTGCAAAACCACTGTGATATTCACCGTTGCTACCCCCGGGATCTGCTCCGTCGTGCGCGACACGGCGCCGAAATTCGCAGTCAAGCCTTGCGGTGACCCTGACCTTCTCCGGGTGTAAATCGCTCGGCGTTGGTATGAACCGCTTTTCACGGCGCCAAAACCTGCTAGAATCCGTTTTGTTTCCCTCTGCGCTTGCGCTGAACAGCGAGAGACTCTCCGAGGTCCGTTTTAATTTTGACCCGATATTCGCATTTTTGACCATCTTCCCATCTAGCTCCATCATCTCTTATCCCAGCCGCCCAAGACTCACGAACGTATTGTAGTAGGGCTATGTCATGCTTTTGGTAAGTCCCCTAAGCTCCCCGCCCACCACACGCCGAGCTAATGCTTGCCTTTGCAGCCAAAACGAATTTGTCGTTTTTACATAGTCTTCACGTCCTGCACGTCAATGCAGGCCTGAAAATTATCAATGAGCTTTCTCCCCTCACGCTAAACACCGAGAGAATCTCCGAGGTCGGTTTTTTTTTTTTGACCCGGTACCCGCCTTTTTTACCATCTTTCCATCCAGCTCTACCAGTTCTTATCCCAGCCGCTCAATACCTCCGCGCGTGGTGTATTGCACCTCTTGCATGCTTTTGGTAAATCCCTAAGCTCCCCACCCACTACCTGCCGAGCTAATGCTTGTCTTTGCAGCCGACACGAATTTGTCATTTTATAATACAATTCACACCCTACGCGTCAATGCGGGCCTGAAAATCATCAATGAGCTTTCTCCCCTCACGCAAAACACCGAGAGAATCTCCGAGGTCAGTTTTATTTTGACCCGGTACCCGCATTTTTTACCATCTTTCCATCCAGCTCTACCAGCTCTTATCCCAGCCGCCCAAGACTCACGAACGTATTGTAGTAGGGCTATGTCATGCTTTTGGTAAGTCCCCTGAGCTCCCCGCCCACCACACGCCGAGCTAACACTTCCCTTTGTAGCCAACGCAAATTTTGTCATTTTAAATAATTTTCACGTCCTGCACGTCAATACAGGCGTGAAAATTATCAATAAGCTTCTCCGCTCACGCTGAACAGTGACAGATTTCTCCGAGGTCGGTTTTTTTTTTACCCGATATCCGCATTTTTTGACCATCTTCCACTTCAGCTCTACCATCTCTTATCCCAGCCGCCCAAAACTCGCGCGCACAGTGTATTAGCACTATATCATACTTTCGGTAAATCCCTCGAGCTCCCCACCCACTACCCGCCGAGCTAATGCTTGTCTTTGCAGCCGAGACGAATTTTGTTATTTTAAATACTATTCGCATCCTACGCGTCAATGCGGGCCTGCAAATGATCAATGGGCTTCCTCCGCTCACGCTGAACAGTGACAGATTTCTCCGAGGTCGGTTTTTTTTTAACCCGATATCCGCATTTTTGACCATCTTCCACCCCAGCTCTACCATCTCTTATCCCAGCCGCCCAAAACTCGCGCGCGCAGTGTATTAGCAGTATATCATACTTTCGGTAAATCCCTCGAGCTCCCCACCCACTACCCGCCGAGCTAATGCTTGTCTTTGCAGCCGAAACGAATTTTGTTATTTTAAATACTATTCGCGTCCTGCACATCAATGCGGGCCTGCAAATGATTAATTGGCTTCCTCCGCTGAACAACCGAGAGAATCTCCGAGGTCAGTTTTCTTTCCCGACCCGGTCATTTGATTTTGACCCATGTTTTGTGCAGCTCTATCAGCTCTTATCTCAGCCGCCTAAGACTCTCGGCCGTAGTGTATTATGACTATGCCATCCTCTGGTAAGTCCCTCAAGCTCCTGACCCGGTACACGACGAACTGACGCCCACCTTTACAGCCGCCGCAAACTTTGTCATTTATAATAACAATAGATTTATAATAAATTTTACCTGAGCGAACGCGCGCGCATCGAAAGCAATACCTAGAATTCTTGTGAAATTCGGGTAGATTGAGTTGCCATTGGATTGAATTGAACCTAGGTGGGCACCCGCTCCGTTCTCCTTGTTTGGTTGTTTGAATTCACGCTGACTGTTTTCGTTCACAGCTCGCCCGTATTGAATCGCGTTCCCGCGTCGATTCGGTTCGGGTGCTTCAAATTCTTCAAACCCTGAAGCCTTCGAACTCTCAAGGCTTCACCTCAAGTCCGCCTGTTCTCGATCTTAACGGAGTCCCACAATGTTTTGGAAAAATAGATTGTATTCAAAAAGTATGTACGTACATCGTAGCGTATGAAGTCGGAGAAGGGGGAGGAAGAGGGAAGGGAACGATATAGAGAGGAGACGGCGCCTGTGGATAGACGGCAGCCAGCGCCGAGTTTGCAGATGGATGCGGTGTGGCTTGGGGAGGGGTGCATGGGCCGCGCGCGAAACTGGGCACACGGGCGCGCGCTAGCTGCGGCAAGCGGCGTGCTTGGGGATTCGACGCAAATGGGCACGGCATCCGTATCCGCATCCGAACGCTCGGCAACCCCCCCAGTCGAAGTCAGCGCGCCGTGCAGAAAGGATGTGGAACGAGGGAGGCGTGGAACGCGGGCGGCGGGGCAGGTACGAGGCGGGTCCGCACCCGGTGCAGATGCAACGGCTGCAGAGGGAGAAGATGGGGAGGGGACAAAGAAAATGGAGGGGCGCATGACGCACGTTCCAAGCATCCGCGGGCGCCGGCCACAGACTCCCTCGACGTCCTCACAGTCCTCAAAACCACCACCTGCGCCATCGGTTCCGTGCGCAACTACCTCCTCTCCCTCCCTGACGAATGCGCCCCAGTACCATCCGCGGGCCCACTTTCGTTCGCGCCAGGCGCCAGGGAGCTTCCGCCCCCCTTCCTCCCATACCTTCAGCATCTCTTCCTTCTCATCCATCCCCGACCTTCGGGCCGCCGCGCACACTGCGAAGGAGAAGGAGAAGAAGGTGGAGCAGCGCGGGTGCAACCGTGCCGACGCCGTCGACTACGGGCGACAAGGCGAAGCGGCCCGTGACTACCCTAGTTCGAGTTCGAGGGAAGGAGGCGGAGGCGGGCAGGAACGCTAACGCGCCAAAGCGTGACATCCCGTGATGGACGCCGACGACCACCGACCATCGTTTGGTCATCCACCACCACCTCCACCGTCCCTGCCGGCGACCGCCTTTCAACGCCGAAAGGTCAGGACCGATCGGCCCGCTTCCCGCCTCCCAACTTCTTCGTCTCTTACCACCACCCCCACTTCGGCTTGGGCGTGGATTCCTCGCTCACCACCACCACCACCACCACCATAAAAACGAATCGGCCCGCTGTATCCGGCCCAACCTCTCTTTCGTCTTACCACCACCATGACCACCATCGACCTGGAGCCCCCGGTTTGCGAGTGCCAGTCGCTCGTTAATCGGGCGCCTCTGATGTCCTGCACCACCACCACCCTCCTCGCGCCGCTCATCGCGCTCGTCGTCGTGCTCGCGCTCGTCGTTCTCCGCTTCGGTCGCCCGCCGAGGCCGACGAGCATCAAGCGCCTTTGCCGCTGGATTCGCATATGCGACTTGCGAATCCTGACGCGCCGGCTTTTCTATGCCCACCCGCCCACGTTGGACCAATTGTAGGCGTCGGTCGGCCTCTCGTCGTCGTCGCTAACGCGCTCCAGACGCCCGCTCGACCCGCTCGCTCGCGTCGCTGCCGTGGCCGAATTCCCCAACTCGTACGCCAACGACGGGTACGGCGCGACCTACGTCACCGCGGTCGTCAAAGACGAAACCCTCGGAGACTACCACTCCGGCCACATCACCAGCACCGAGCTCCTTGCGCAGGTACGGGTGAAGGTCGGTGAGGCCGGCCACCTCACAACTCGGCAGCGAGGCTACCAACGCTGCAATTTAGGCCAGACGCATTTCTGGCTCTTTTGCTTTTACCCGAAACAACGCAAGGCCGCCGGTGAGTCTCCTCGTTTTTCTCTTGGGTCCTGTGACCGACCTTGCGTCCTGCAGAAAAAATGTGCCACTTTTCGTTCCTCGCCGACGCGCCTCGCGCATTGCTGGATTGTTCTTGCGGGACAACGCACACGGAATACTGGTGGCTGAGAGATTTGGGGAGCTTTTCAGAAGTCGAGGAGCGTATCCGCGACGTTCTGGCTCACCTCGGACAACCAGATCTTGTTCGGTCAGTCCTCTTTTTTTTTCTGTGTGCACTTGATGGCTCATGATTTGCAGACATGACTTGCGGGATGTTTGGCTGCTCTCTCTCGTATAATCGCAACATAATACATTGTACATATTTTCCTTGCTGTACATACCTTACATACCTCTTGTATAGCTCGGATTTCTGAGCGTGTTCTTGGTGTGTATTCGAGAACTCCCGCACCTTTATTTCTTGCTGACGCTCGTTTACAGATGGATTGGATTTCCAGTCGTGTAGTATAGTCGCTGGGGAAACGCAACGTGAAAATGTACATAGAGTGAGTCTTCAGCTATCTCTTTCTCGTCGCCTTCCTGACTTTATATTCTCCAGGCATGTCCAATGTATATTCCAGCTGTAAATAGATAGCCCGTAGGTTGGGCATAAACTACGCTCGATCCATGGCGGTCAATGTTTGAGTGGGTACTTTTGCAAAGAAAAAAAAAACCAGACTAAAGTAAACCTCGCACAGATGAATTCGAACGAGGACGTCCCGCTCGGGCTCGGTGGACGAAACTGGGGGTAAACTACGTAGGACAAACCTGTGTAAGTACATAGCTGCTTGAATGAATACAATTTACCGTCGCGTCCCGCGCTCGGGGTCGCGATTGAATATTTTACCCTTAAGGTTAACAACCCGGTCCGCGGGTGTACCTGCGGGTGTAGCCGGAGGTCCACCTTCGGGTGCACCCGAGGGTTATGCTGAAAGTCAAACTTTCAGTGCCGCTTTCCGAAATCTAGGAAAGTCTTTGTTTCAGTGCAGCTGAAAGCACTGCTGAAAGGGGTCCTTTCAGCCGGCATTTCGGCTAACGTGAAAAGGCTTTGTTTCAGCCCTGTCGGAAAGGACTGCTGAAAGGGATTCTTTCAGCCGGCATTTCGGCTCGGGCGAAAAGGCTTTGTTTCCGCGCGTTGGAAAGGACTGCTGAAAGTCTAACTTTCAGGAGCCCTTTCCGAGGGATCTGATTCAAGCTGAATTCGGAGCCTCTGAAAGGTGCTCTGATTTGGCCCATTTCAGTGTCCAAATCCGCGCTAGGAAATATTGCAACAATTCTCTGGCTTGAAAATGGCCTCTGATTTGGGCTACTTCAGTAGCCCTTTCCGCCTCAGTAAAAACAGATAGAATTCACATATTCTGATTTTGCTACTGATATATCTACTTTCACCAAGCCTTTTCACATATGTGAAAATTTTGCTTTATTGGGTGTGTGTACGCGTCTTCGTTATTTATCCATGTTTTCAGAAGGGGTTGGGGAACTTTGGGTTAGGATTAGGTGGCATCTCTCATGAGCCCGTGCAGAAGAAGAAGGCCGGTGCGTGACTCGCCCACTTTGTGAATGCGTGCTCATATGCCATAGAGTGCGAGCACAGTATCGCCGTAGTCAACCAGGAAATAAAGGACCTTTTGGCTCGTGACCAGGAGTTGGGCACGTTTAGGACCAGGTTGGCGGAATCGAAAAAAGTTGTCACATCTGTCTCGTCGCAGATTCTCGTTATTGTCGACATTTGGACGACGGTTAGTGGAGGTCCTCCTCCAAGCAGAGCTTGAAATAACTGACATGTGCATGGAACGCGCGCAGATTAACCTGGACATACGTTCTTTGGACCAGGCTCTCTCGGCCCAACTTAAAGACAACCCGGTGATCACCAAGGTGCGTTCTGCATGTTGCCGCTGAGCTTGATTCACACCAGTACCAGTTCTTCCTCAAGAAGCTGGTTGTGGCTAAAGAGATTTACGCCCATCTCACTCTTCTGCTTGAAACCTACGTTGAACAGACCAACACCGCGCACAATGTACACAGTTCTGACTTCAAAATGTTTTTCTGACCCAGAATGAGCCTAGTTACACCGCCTCGGGGGTTCACTTTCACTGTTGAGCCGTACAATTTGCCGTATGTGGCCGTGTCTTCTCAATAAATGGACTTGAATGTTTCTTCAATTTTCGACTTGTACCCCCGATTTCAATGTTTGCCCCTCCCTCTCGTCCCGATTTTTTGGGGGGCATTTTAGGGAACACATGTACACCTACCCTCTACCCATTTCCTATACCGTGCTCCCCCCGTATTCAGTGAGATATGAGTGGAACTGCTTGGGGATTAATCCGCGATCTGTGTGCCACTACTTCCTTGGGATAGTGGATCGTCCATCCTCTTTTGCTACATTTTTCTGGAAATCTTGCTGTATTTTCTAACTCGAACACATCCCAAACGAGCCAGTTCGATCCGGGGTACCAGGGGGAGGATGCCCATTTTCCCACGGTTAGCGCTCTTTTTTGTTTTGAATAGCACTGGTTGAAAATTTCAAGTTTAAGCTGTCTGGTGGCTTTTTTGAATCGTGTGGATTCCTTTTGAAAAAGTGGTGAATTTGTTTTGGAGTTCAAAGAATCCACACACAAGTTCTAAGTTTTTCACTTGATTTTTGCTGGAGAGATTGGTGTGAACTTCAAAACATTTTTCACCAGTTTTTTCACCAAGAAACTTGAAATCGTCAACCAGTGTAGGCGATCAATTACGAGCGGTAATCATTCTCACATTTCAAAGAGTTACTCCGGGCTGGAGATCAAAAATCGGAATCGAAATCAGAAATCGTTTTGGGCAAAGGGACAATGCCGCCCTAGTGCCGCCGCTGATCACCCGTGGGATTACTAGATGAAGGATTTTAGTGGGATGTTGGTTCATCCCTGAGAGCACCTTAAGGTCTCTAATTGATCCAATTGAATCCACAGCCATAGTACTGCAAGGAATTTTTTGGTGTAGTGCGACAACTTGGAGGGCGGCAAATAGAATGTTGGGGGCGGCAAAGAGACTCTGCGGAGGCGGCACGGGAGAAAACAGTTTTGGAGAAAAAAACGTGCAGAGGGGAGCACAAAAAAAGCGGTGGGGAGTGTAATTGAGGCCAGTATTGTTTTTCTCTCCAAAACCCCAGGTTCCGATTCATTTTTCAACATTCTGAATAGACCGATCTGATTCTGGGACTTGGGAACGAGGTCCACCCACTTTCACCTAGGTACCTTCGCCCGTTCATTCTGGGTTCTGACTCAGCTGTAGAAGGTTGTCTGGTCAGAAATTTCCGAAAAGTTACCGAATAAGGGTTGCCCTTTCAGTAAGTTTTCAGCTCATCATGAGATTTACATATCCTATGAATCCCCGGATTCTGAACCCCCAGAATCTATTGCTTTCATATTTTTACTTTTCGTGCCTGCAGTGTAATACATTTCTTACCACCCAGAATCACTTTATATTTTCCGCTTTGACCTCGGAAGGCCCCATCAAATCTCCTCTTTTGAATTGCTTCACTCACCTTTCCTTTCTTTCGACCACGTCCCGCCCTAGTAAAACGGCCCACCTCCCCACCCTCCCACCTCGGCACCCCCGGCGCCGCACTCGGCACAAAGATCACCGAATAAAGCCGACGCATCAACACTGTCAACACTGCCATCACACCATGTCCCTTGCAGACGACCACCACGGCCGCCGCACCGCACCCCGTCGACAACGGCATCCACCCACCGCACCCCAGCGCTGCCCCAGCACCCCGCCCCGACCCCCCCTCCTTCCTAATCCGGCCACCCACCTCCCTGACGACCCACCCCGCCTTTCGACAACCCCACCTGCCGTTCTGCCGTCCAACCCACCTCTGCTCCCCACGCCCCGCCGTTCCCGGCTCCCACGCCCTCCGCCGTCACGCGCCGACGTCAAGATGCGCCTGACGACAATCCCTGCCCCACGCTGCCTATCCCGCTCGTTCCCGCCGCCAGCAGTCTCCGGCGCGCCCGCTCCCCCGCAGCTTCCGCCGTTCCTCGTATGCAGCCACCGATTAGCGGCCACGCCGGCAGCCTCTGCCCAGACGCCCCGCATGAGCGCCCCCCTACACCCCCTGCGCCACCCCATTTCGCCCGCCGACGTCGCGTGCGCCGGACGCCCCTGCCGTCCTCTCACCCCGCGCAGTCGCACCTCCACGCCCGCGCCGCAACGAATAGAACTTGATGGAATTCACACAAGGGCATGATATCCCGGTGCGTATATACCAGCCTTCGTTCCACCCCCAACCCTCTCCCTCCTCCTTACCCCATGTTGTCCACATCCACGTTCACGATGCCTGCGTCACCCGCGCTGACGAGATTGAATTCTGCGAGGATTTCGATATCGTCAGCGCAATCCCCCCTTCTCACCCCCCTCCGCATGCTGCTGGGGCAGTCGGGCACGGTCTGTGTCGCGTCAATGGACGCGCCATCGCCTGCTCATCTCGATACGCACAACGTCGCGTTCTCGGGCGGGTAATCTCATTTAGCCCCCTCCTCCCCCTCACACCACCTTTCATGTCTCGTGATCCCTTTATTGCCAACCTTCGGCCTCGCGCATGCCGGACACTAGATACCCTGAAGATTTCCAAGATCGACTTCGTGCGTGCGTTATCCCGGAAACAAACAACTGGAGCCCCTCGTATTCTCCGCCTTGGGTAAGCCGTTCCTCGTTTCCTTTCCAAAATTCGAAATCTGCCAAACATGGGCGTGCGGGGTATTTTCAGCGGCCCCAGTCTCGCCAAGGAGCACCTAGGAACACTTTAGGCCATTGATTACCGGTCTTCCATACCTTTTTGGATGCCTCAGGTTTCCAACTTTCTCAAGCCGTGGACATTGACCAGTCGAGAACGCGTAGGAGCATCGTGCTCCCGGAGGACAATTGCGTTTCACACACGCTTCTCACGCCTCTCCTAGACGCATAAATGGTCCCTCAATTGCGCGGGGAGCGTCTGGGGACACAGAGAATCCAAAACTGTGCGGCCTTGCTTCTGCTACACTATGTTCTTAACTAATACTTCCCCAACGTGTCTTGCTCCTCCACCGGACTAACTACAATCTCTCCCGTGTCAAAGGACCCCCACTTCTCCTCGGGGTATCCTCTGCGATTTGATTTCGCCGGGAACCTCGGCTCGATGGAGCTTCTTCCCGTATACTGACCACCCCTTCTCATCAGCCTGTCATGTCCTCTGAGGACGAGCGACTCGCCGAGGCACAGGGAAAATGTACCGAATATTTTGAATCACTACCTAAGCCCCGATCTCCTCAAACCCCCTTCCAATCACCTTTCCACTTACACATACTCCGTGCCGCCTTCCTCATATCCCCACTGACTTGTCCTGCACGGTTCACAACTAGGCGGTTTACATTCCTACTGCAAAAGGATGTGTGAGTACTTCGATTTATTCTTCCCCGTCGCCCGCGTGAGTCGTCTGCCCGCAGGATGCTGTTCGACGTATCGTCGAGACCCTTCCACTCAAGCCTTCCTTTCTGAATCAGCTCGATGACTCGCGGGGAGTCATTGATTTCATCATCCAGTCAAGTCCGGTGGCGTCCGCAGCCGCGAAACCCGTAGCCAAATCACAAGTCCGCCCGAACTCCCTTTCTTTTAAATCCAATCCACGCTGTCCCACTCTCACTTATTTTACAGGCCGCCACGCACATACTTCCGGGTACGAAGTCCCGAATTACCCGGCCGTTACCTCGAAACCGACCCCAGACGGCGCCACTTATTGTATTTTCAACGGAACGGTCAGATTTGGATATGTCCTGTGTTAACCTTACCACTCTCTGACTCGCTCATTCCTCCGCAGTTCAACCTTCCCCAAAGCTTGGTCGCTGATCAATTCTCCATCGTGGTGTCGCAAGACTCGGATCGAATATTCCTCCTCTTCACTCGAGCCACATCTCAACCCGACTTAATTCCATGTTTTTTAAACCGGCACCTCAATTGTGATCTCCTCTTCTCAGAGCTAAGTTTCGGCAATGTCTTTTTCCTTGAATTTGCGCTGACCTCCCGCTTACTTTCTCTACAAGTTTTCGCGAAGTAGTAAGTTTCTTTGGTCATGAATATAATGACTTAGCCTGACCGGCGAAAGTGACGAGTTTTTCAACACCCAACTGAACTTCGAGTGCTTCGGGAATCGACTTCCGCGCACATCACACTCTAATTCTCCTAGAAGACACATGATGCGGACTGAGTCGTAAGTTTGGTGTTCTTCTGCAAGTTAATGTCGTGATAATATATATTTTCAGGCGACTCGCATTTGCTCCGCGCGATCACGGAGGATGTATTACTCAGAGGAGTTGTATGCCGGTCTTCGTTCTGCACAAATTTCACTAATTCCTCTCGAAATCTCTCTCTGCAGGTGACCTTGACCACCATCCCGCCGCGGCCTTCCCCAAACTCCGAGGTTTGTCGATCTTTCTCCCTCCAATTAATATTTGCGCTGACGTTGTTTTTATTTTCCGGGCAGCTCTTTCCACTCCCGTTCCTCCTGTGGACGGTGTCACCGAGGTGACCAAAGGGCCAGTAAGTTTCATCATTGTTCGACACTGAAGACTTCTCACTGACGCGACCTGAACTTCGTGTACTCCGGGAATTGATTTTGTGCATTGTACGGTTACGCTGACTTGTAGGCGCCTTGGCTGACTTATCGGTCCCTACAGCTGATATAGTTTTACTCCGGCACTCATTCATTCATGCAAGCGGTAAGTTGCTCCTGTCCCTCTTCGCACCCTTTGCATGCTGCATCTGTGTATGCGCTGACCGTAAGTCCTTCCCACAGTGTGCTTCCGACCGGCTGCTCATCAGGCGCTTATTCCCCTTGCTTCCTACCACCTAACTGGGCACCGATTCGTCGACGATTCCGGACAGATTCTCGTCAGATTCCGTGTTTTAAATCAGCAGAATCGAATCAGCTCTGACCCGATTCCGCAGTGGATTCTGGCGTTGACACTGGAGGTCGGTCACAGCATCACAATCAATGTGTCATGAGAATCAACTCTAGAATCGACGCGAGAATCGGATTCTGATTGAGTTCCTCCCCTGGAGGAGACACTCCGATTCTGGCCGATTCACCGTTTTGATCGATTCCGAGTCCCTGGTATTGATGCGAGAATCCGCGTCAGAATCGAACCGAGAATCGGCTTTCTTCCTCCAATAGTGCACGGACTCCCCGAACTCATGGTCCCAACGTCCACTTCACCAGTGCGGATCTTTGCCTTGGGTCCCTACAACAAGCGGGCTCTGTACCTACATACACGCCCCAGGGCCAGAGCCAGGGCCAGGGCCAGGGCCTGGGTCAGGGTCTTGTTGTAGTTCCTCATCAGAGTACCCCTTCCTCGCCGACTCACGCAATTCGGATGGCATCGTTCCCAGACTATAAGTATATAATCCTTGGGGACTGAGTTGGCTCGTCTTACGAGTATACTGCCGTCATGCTATCCGTTCTTTCTACGCTACTTCTGGTATCAACCGTCTTTTCATCGCCCACGGCATGGAGCGTGTCGCCCGCATCCAAGCGAGGGTTGGGCAACAGCGTAATATGGCAGGGTTTGGGACCACTTCCTTTTGATGTATGTTTTTTTTCTACATTTATCTATGAACGGTCTTTACTGAGCCTAAATATACAGAATATCGATTACGATGCCCGTTCTCCTCAAGTGGAGGATGGCCAATGGTTCCACCTCGTAGACGGTGGCCCGGGCGTGGGCGTCTCTCCAGGAACTCAGGTTGGCTGGAGATTGACTGACGAACCGAACTCAGAAATCGTCTTCTATATGACCGCGGACCCGGTCTTGTTGACTGCCAGTTACACTGGGAGTGACACCAATCGACCTAACCCTGTTACAAGCTTCGGTAACGTCGGGGCAGCCGCGTTCCCTACGCCGTCCAACGCTACCGCTCCCGCTCAGGCGGATGACATTTGGGTGCGTCATTTGTATCAGGCGCACAAACTCTATCACTGACGACACCATTTGTGTTCTTGCACAGACAAACAGCACCGGGGCGACAGTTGTTCCGTGGCATTACGGTTTGCAAATAGACAATGGGTGCGAAGACGGTAGACTTGTCATCGCCACGACTGTCGACGCCAATGGCATTATGAGGACTGCAAATGGAACTGACGGACTCGTTCTCGACCCCCTTTCCAGTCTCCCTCTGAACGTTACCATTTACTTCCAAGACAGCCCTGACGACGTGTCGACCCTCAGCTACTTTGCTACAGACGCGCTGACGTACAAGGTTGGAGCGGGGCCGAATCGTAAGTTGTTCTTTGTGTTGTTTTCGTTGTATGGATTCTCATGGGAGCTGAAGAACCAACGGTGCCTGCTGCGACTTTCGGGACTGCGTTCTCTTGGTGCGACACCGATTAGACACTTGTATCTGTGTACCTTGGACCATACCTGCGTACAAAAGAGAGGCACCCCACGAGCGCAATAGTGAAAGCAAGCGGTCCAAGGAGTCCTCTCGTCTTTCATGTAGGGTTAGCACTTTCTGTGGACTCCAAGTGTCATCTGCCTGGGCCTCAACCCTGCCGAGCACCGCCATATGGTGACTCGAGGAATTCACATTTGTTTTCTTTCCTCCAGGGGAGCTGCCCAAGTTTCGTGGCCTTGCTAATATCAAGTAAAATGTTTTTCTATCCGACACTCGCGATCAAGCGCCGCGCTATCGTTCGAAAAGAATAGATTGAATCCCAACAGAAACTTGACAGAAACATTGGACAACTGTCCAGTTCAGGAGACTTTCCAACAAACTCTGGGTATATCTCTCCCACCCTTTCTCAAGCAGTCGGAGTCTTCTTGCAATATCCGTCGGAATTGATGATAAAGTCGACGCTACCATCGGCCTGCGTCTGTCCGCCGCAATTGTCCGCAGTCGACGCCGTGAGGCACTCAGCGAAGAGCGAGCACGTGAGGAGCGGGCTCCCGTCCTGAATGCAATAGATATCAGCGGCAGAAAGCACGAAGATCGAGAAAAACCGTGTACCTTGCCGTTAACGTCGTGGTAGCCTAGTAGGGATTTGAAATGGAATGGATTGAAAAAGAGGTAAGCCGCTTACTGTTGACGAAAGTGCATCCTGTAATGGAGTCGCACATCGCCTGGCAGTCTGAAATAGCAACATAAGAATTCACTAGACGCGTGGAAATAAAGGCAAGTACCTCCAACGGTGTCGACGAGCCCAAATGTCTGATAGCTGTTGTCCTGGGACGCGCATGTCAAGTTTTTGAACATCTGCGTGTACTCTGGCTGCGGCTGGTGCGGGGGCGGCGCCGGGCAGTGGAACCCGAGGAGTAGTTCCAAAAGCAGACAGAAGACCTGCAAGATCAGTCGCACGCAGACACGGCTGTCATCATCAGAGCAGACGGACACTGTCGAGGACGATGCTGAGTCCCGCGGGCGGCGGGCCCACACCGTAGTACCACCCGGGCTGGTTGCCGGACTCCCACGGAGGGATCGGCGCGCCGTAGTCGTTCGTCGCGGTGAAACCGAGGGCGTCGGAAGTTTGGTCTCTGGTGGTGGGGAAGTTTTGGGCAGGGACCCCGGCGATGAGGGCGGCGGCCGCGAGGAGGAAGCTGAAGCGCATTTTGTAATTTTTGTGGTGGGACGACTGCGAGTAGTAAAGTCGAGTGGGTGGTAGACGGACGACTTGTACCACTCTGGCGCGGGCTTTTAAATGTCGAGCTCCGCCAGGGGGAGTGCATCTATCGCGCATGAAGAAATGAGGAGAACTGTCAAAATGTCGACGGCGAGGTACGTTCCAGGGGCAGTGTAGGTAACCTTTGATCAGAGGAGGGCTGGAGCGCTCGGCCGGCATCCTTGCCGAGGGATACAAATGAGTGCCGGACATGACGTGCCCAAGCTATCAAGGAACCGAGAAGACCTTCCTCGAAAAAAAGTGGGCCCGTCGGCGGGAGGGCGGCGATTGGAGAGCGGATGTTCAATGGTAAATAAAACAATGAGAGTGCGGCGCAGCCAGGCTTGGCCGTTTCGATCAGCCTGAAGTGTTCGATTCGAGATAGACGAGAATTCATCGGCACAGCGGTCGAGCACGACCGAAAACACTTAATCTCTTTAAAACAGCTGTATCAAGGACACAAGCCGGATTTACGTAGTGCCGCTGGAATAGTGAATCGGATCTACTGGCATGTCAAAAGCTAAACTGCCGATCTTTTTCTGACGTTGTTCATTGGTCGTTCATGGTTCTACCGACTTTTGCGACGTTTGACTGCAGCTCCTGAATGGAAGAGGGTCCACAGGAATGTTCCTGGCAAGTAATTGTAGGACCGATGATTACCAAGGCTAGGTCGGATCCAAAGTCCCGACAAAAAAATTGATTTGGGCCGCCAAAGTGTGAGCCAAAGTCCCGACAAATCGGTCGGGCTGCAAAATATGTCTGTGTCAAAGTCCCGACAATGAGTGGGCCTCCGGCGAAGGTGTGAGCCAAAGTCCCGACAATCACCAAAAGGTAAAATTTTGATAGGTGGCCTCAGCGAAATGGTCTAAACATATCGGGCGGTCAAAGTGAACTCCGCTCGGACAATGCATGTAATGAGTTCGTGCCACTAGATAGACAAATTCCAATTTCACATTTCTTCATCCTCACTGAACAAACCTCTTGATATTTTCTGGACTATAAATGACACAATCATGAACGCCTACCTGCTGGCTCTTTCCTGGTTCTTCTGCCCAAGGACGAAACCATCAATACATTCCACAATCGGCTCGAAATCGGGTCTCGGGTGTGCAGAACATTAGAGGACCTTCTGGCAGAGAAAGAGGTGCTAGAAAAGGCGGTTGCAAGTCTCAATACTGTATGGAGGAAGGGAAAGGCAAATATCCACATTCTTGAGCTCCCAGAGGACGATTACCTTGAGGATTGAGTTAATACAAATTTATTTATGATTTACGCCAAATTTTCACCCGATTTTGATGTCTAGTTCAAAGTCCGGACAAAAAAAAAATTGACGAAGGTCAGAGCCGGAATCCCGACAAAATTTTGGGTGAGCGACGGATGCAAAGTCCCGACAAAAATTTTTGGAGGCCCAATTTCGGGATGTGACCTAGTCGCGGTAATCATCGGTCCTGTAATTGTCTAGGCTTTCAGTATGCCGAAGGCGAGGAGCTCTGAAGCCTGAGCCTACGGTACTAGTAGGTTGTGGTTCGTTTTCGGGTGGAGGCTGTTGGATCTCCACGAGGGGTGATTAGCTTCGTATTGTTCAAGGTGTGAGCTTATTCCGTCTTATTTTTGTTGTCACCTTGCTGGCAGATGCCAACTACAGCATGACACGTGCCAAAGATAGGGGTTTTGTGCGAGCCGTGATCATGAAGTTGGGCAGTTAAAGATCTTTGCTTTCTTTAAACTTATGCGACCTGTCTGTTGACCACCGTTCCATTTCTCATTCCCGCTACCTTTAAGTAAGGGTTTTAGGGTGCGCTACTATTTTCCCCCCAGGCTGGGCGGTCTTAAAAAAAGGCATGAACAAGTATCCCTGAAGGAAATTGTCTGCGTCGTTCAAACGGGCTACAAACTGTTCGCGCTTGTGCAACAAGCAAGGAGCAAATATCGATTCAATAGGTTTTCCCGGCAGATCATCTGGAGTGTAACGTAGAAATGTTGTAGAATTTGATACCCCATAGAGACTCGAAAATAGGGAGAGGGTAGAGTCCGATGGGATATATTTGATCGTGGGCGGGAGGCGGGCACAAAGGATTGGAGGGATCGGGAGTATCAAGGGGGACGGAAGATTTCCGTCGCCAGATCCCGATATTGACCTTGGCAAGTTGGAGAGGCACCAGTCGGTAAGAACACATTTGCAAACACCACAGAAGCGGGCCAGCTTTTCCTTGGCACGGGGGGCGATAGAGCCGGTAGTGGAACGGGCGTCAGGCGTACAGTATACACCGCCAATTGGCACACACGTAGGGTCCAGCTGGAGCCGCTCTGGTGGATACATGCTCACGCCAGCTGGACCCATCCCGCTGAAAGCTGGCCGACAGCCGATCACGGAATAGGTCCGCAGTGGAGCCACTTCAGACCGGCGGCCAGCTGACATCCCAGCTGGGATATTTGTGAGCTTCCAGTCGCAGACAAGGTGTATCAGAATATATGTTTCACCGCTTAATTTACAGAATAGACAATAAAGGTCAAATATATTGATGCCACTAGTTAACGACCGCACAAAACTTCATGTACAAAATACCCATCGCCGTTCGAGAACCACCTGAGTATCACCCAGAACTTGCCGTAAATCGTGGTAGAATGCGCGTGAAGAGCCATTTCAAGGGAGAGAGCGGATGCGAGCGAAAGATCGTGACCGCGCGGAGGCGGATTATGGAACGTATACTGTGCAAAAAGTATTTTCAACTTCATTAAACAAAGCAAAGTGCAACTTACCGATTTGGGTGTAAAATGTAAGCAACTCACCGAAGTAGCAACTTGGAGGCAGCTCAAGTTGGTTTCCGATCCCATTGGCTGTGCGTCAACTGAGGATGGGTGTAATTTCCGTTAGCGACAACTCTATGAAATTGCAACCTCGTAGAGCAGCAACTTTTGATGGAACATTTCTTAGGAAATACAAGTCGGGTTTTAGTATAACACAACTTCAGGATGCCGGGGCTCAACTTGGCCAGTGCCCAGGAGCAAGTTTGGACTTCACACCACCACTCTCGCCTGGTGAGGTTCCCATCATCAAGGGTCGTAACTCCGTTCACTTTGTCTGCCTAGGTAGTTATGGGTCGGTTGGGTGAGTGGAGTATTGATAAATAGCGACAGAACTCCATCAAATCAGGATGAATAAGACTGAGTAGATATATATGTATGAGTGAGGCAGAAAAGTGTGCGACGGGACAGAAGTGAAGGGGGAACCGTGGGAAATGAATCGGGGATTTCGGCGTTGTTGATTTTACGGCTGCGAGTCATTGCCACCGACTCTGGTTTCACTGCGCTAATCTTTTTTAACAAAGAGGGAGTCAATGCCGCTCGGTGACTTCCTTGCCAGTATCCCTTGTGTCACTTCAGATATCCAGGAGAAAATCGGGATCAAAACCAGCATTATCCGCCTGAGTTCAAAAATGCTGTCGGGTCAGGCATATGTAGTTGTAGATACCGTGAAATTGAACCTAATAAAGATGCACAATGAGAACCCTGAGAAATATGAAGTTGCATTGGGTTACTTTCCAGCATGTTGCAACTAGTCAAGTTGGATCGGCAAAGTTGTAGTGCTTAGAAGTTGCAGATCCCCGGAGTTGGCACCTGCCAAAGTTGTCTCACCTCGAAAACCTGCGTCCAAAGTTGCATTGACAATCTGAAGTTGCTGGTTCTTGTGGTAAGTTGCGAGTGGAACTTTTTGCACACTATGCGTGCCATAGCGGATAATTTGGATGTTTGGCTTGAATTGACTTGTTCTTCTAACGTCTTGCGGCAACTTGAATATTTTGGCATGTGGACCACTTGGACTTGAAGTTGGTGTGCCTTGCGGGACCTCGTGTACATCACTTTCGGAACGCGCGGACAACTTTGATGTTCGACTTTGGTTTGACTTGATTTGACTTGAGCTTGGAACATCTTCCAACTCCTGCCACATCCACGACCCTCTGGAGCACCCACTCGGCGGCGCTCAAACTGGACTGGCGCACGCTGGCTCATAGCATGCACCTTGGCGTTCGCGTGGGTTCGGTACTCATACCATATCTGGAGCGCCGAACAATCGAAGATGGACTGGTTCTATGCCAACATTACGAGCCCTCAAGACATATGTCCTGCCGTGAACGGCGCAGCGATTTCTCACTCTGGTCACATCGGTCTCAAGGGAGATTGTCGGAAAAATCGAAAATAACTGACATGGCCTGGTCTGGACATATCAGGTGCGACCAGTCCGTCAGGCTTCCCCTCGAGTGATCAGGGCCAGTAATCACTTGATGATCCCATATCAGCCTGGCCGACCTGGTAGAGCTGACCGAACTGACATGGCCTGATCAGGCGCTCCTGCGCAAAGGTGCAAAATGACTTGCCCCTTCTGAGGGGCCCAAGTAGACAGTGCTATACAGGTGAAGGTCTACTTCAATGACTACTTCATATTAATGTCGATATTACTTCAACATTGCTTCATTTTAAACTACTTATTGACAGACTAACATAATTACGTTGGTAATGCTGGAAGGACACCACCCGAGTTTTGCACCTTGCTCGGGCCAACGGGTTCGAGAAAAAATCTTGTTCAAACGATGGTTTCTTGGCTCGGGGCATTTCTGTGTGGCTACATGTGGATGAGTCGACATCTTGGTACCATTTTGTGCAGGTGAATTTTCATTTTTATGTCGTTGAGGTGGGAGTTACCTGACCTTGTCTGGCCAGGACCTGACGACACCTGATATGCCTCCACCGCCAACCTGATCAGTACTTACCAGCCCGTCAGGTGCGGCCAGGTTCTGATCAGCTAAATCCGATTTTTCCGACAATAGCGACGATGCTCCCAAGCGGTCTTTCTTTTGGTATTTAAACTGCCCTTGTATTGGTACTAAACCCTGTTGATCTATGGCTAGGTACTTTGAAGCTGAGCATGATGCTCAAAGCGCTCCGATAATGTATGTACGTTTCAACCCCGCAGATGGCATTCCTCGAACAATATGATTTCAGAATGACCATCGGAGGTGGCCCTGGAACGAGCGGTATGATGAACCCAATGATGGCGCAAGGTCCTTGCCTATCGGCTGAGAATGGAACGACTGTGCCCAATCCCCACCGGTGGACCGGTTCGTTACACATCGCAGTTGTGAGATTGTCTTTTTAACGGGCTCCAAGAGCATTTCAATTTGCTAGCTCTCGATCACGTTTGTTGTTGTGCGTGGATGTGTCCCTCGGATGCTGATTTTCCCCTCATCTAGCCTATCGGTGTTGGCTTCTCGTACGGTACCATGGTCAACAACAGCCGCGATGCTGCAATGGATTCATACGATTTCCTGCAAAAATTCTTCCGATTTTATCCTCCTCTTTCACGGTGTGTGATCTGACTTCAGAACTCAATGACAGACTAACGAAAGATGCGCTCGAGGAATAAATTCATTTTGTCTGGGGGCTCTTATGGCGGGACGTATGTTCCCCACATCGCGACGGTGATTCACCAACAAAATCTCGCGGTCGCTGCCGGAAGAGGCCAACCTGGTTCCATCCGCATCAATTTGGAGTCGATAATGGTCAGCAATCCGATGTCGGTGAGTGCCCGCAGATTCCCATTCACTCTGTGCAATGTTCCACCCATGTATCCTTAACAGGATGCAACATCCCTATTAGAATCTGAGAATGCACGGAAGGTGCTTGTACCTCAGTCTCCCGCAATAAGGGATAAAAGACTATATTAAATACCTGAGAATGCACGGAAGGTGCTTGTACTACAGGTAGGTAAGTAAGGTAAATAAGTTAGGAATACATGGAGAACTTACCCTCAGTCTCCCACAATAAGGGATAAAAGACTGAGGGTGTGAAGCGTACATAGGGCGATATATATACTAATTGACCCTGTGATAGGTATTCATCTTGATGACAATCATTATCACGGACCGGAGGCTGGGGCGGCCCGAATGATTCATTTCCTGACACCCCCACTCGACCCAGGCCGTAGTCCCATGGCTAAACAGAACTTGGAGTGTTTGTCGTGAGGAAGAGCTTTGGTGAAGATGTCCGCCACCATCTCGTCTGTTGGATACCAGAGCACAACACATTCCCCATGGCGCACAAGATCATCTCGCAGAAAATGATACTTCCACTGGATGTGTTGAGTGCGTGCACGGAATTGTGGATCCTGAGATAGAATGATTGCAGCCCGGTTGTCACAGCGCAATTCAGTAGGTTCCTTCTGTGGCTGTCCAAGCTCCTCAAAGAAAGTTCGGAGCCAGGCCAGGTGCTGTCCAGCATTGGCCAGTCCAATATATTCGCTCTCAGTAGATGACAAGGCAACCATGGACTGTCTGCGGCTGGACCAGCCAATGGCTCCCCGGCTTGCTATGAAAACATAACCTGAGGTGGAGCGTGAGGTGTCACGATCTCCATTCCAGTTGGCATCACTGTATCCAAGAAAGTTCATGTCCATTCCAGGATCAGCTCCGTCAAAGTGCAGTGCCCAGTCCCGAGTGCCTTTCAGATATCGAAGAAGGCGCTTCGCAGCTGCCCAGTGATGTTTTTTGGGATTGGCGCTGAAACGTCCAAGAACTCCGATGGTGTGTGCAATATCTGCTCGAGTGCCCAGCATTGCATACATGCCAGATCCAACCACACTTTGATAAGAGACAATGGGACCCCCTTCGACAAGAGCCATCTGATGAATAGTCTCGTCATTTTCAGGATCAGTAGCACTGAGCTCTGTCCCTGTGGCCATTGGAGTGAACACTGATTTGCACTCGGACATGCCATAGCGTGCAAGAACTTTGTCAATATATTGACGCTGGCTGAGAGCAATTGTGCGCTTCTTTCGATCGCGAACAATTTCAATACCAAGCAGATATTTGGCTGGACCTAGATCTCGCATTTTGAAACAGGAGGCAAGTAATGTTTTGACCTTCTGGGAGAACTCTTTGGAGGTAGCTGCGATCAGCAGATCATCAACATACACCACTACAAAACATGTCTGTTTGCCTTCCTTATAGACATAAAGACAAGTTTCTGCATTGAGGCGGTGGAACCCAAGTTTCACAAGTTTTGCATCTAGAGTTCGGTTCCAGGTTCTCCCTGCCTGTTTGAGGCCGTATAGGGCCCGCTTCAAACGCCAGCAGTGTCCTTCTGGAATGTCCACGCACTCAGGGGGAATCATGTAGATTTCCTCCTCAAGTTCACCATTGAGATATGCTGTAGAGACATCCATCTGATCGAGCTCCAGATTATGCTTTGCAGCAAGAGCACAGATTATGCGAACAGATTCCAAATTGGCTGTGGGAGCAAAGACTTCCTTGTAGTCGACACCTTCTTTTTGGGTATCTCCTCGAGCTACAATCCGAATTTTGTGACGCACTGGGACACCATTCTCATCTCGCTTGATCTTTGGCACTACTTTAGATCGAATGGGCTTGACATCCTTAGGAATGGGAACAACATCATAGACATCATTTTCCTGTAAGCTGGCAAGCTCTTCGTTGAGTGCTGCAGTCCACTGGTCAGCATCTGGGCTGCGCATAGCTTCTGCCCATGTGGGTGAGTCAATTGGATCATGTGCAGCAAAGGCTTCATCTATCACATCATGAAGAGTTGGCAGAAGAAGTGCCTCTTCTCCGGTGTTCTGTGGATTTGCCTCGGATGGAGGAGGAGGATCTGTCTCACGAGCTTGGTTGTGTGCCGCAGTTTCTGCTACACGTTGAGCTTTGGTCTGAGATTGCTTTCCCTGTGCAACCTGTTCATAAACTGCATTAGGATGCTTGGCAGCTGCTTGCGGACGAGTTGATCTCCGAGAAGGTTCAACTCTAACACCAGCAACCTTTGGAAGTGGTGGAGTACCTCTCATGGAAGGATGTCTGGTAGATGGAGCATCCGGCAATGGCAAAGGATCAGCTTGAGGTGGACTGTCCCTTGGTGGAGTGACCGAAATTGGAGGATCCCCCACTGAACCTGGATTAGGTTGTAGTGGAATATCTGTGTCCTCGTCCTCATCATAATATGGAGTGGATCTAGGCAGCAGACTTTGGGCAACTCTCTCAAATTCTTCTCTTGAGGTTGATACTGGTTCCAGTGGAGGCTGCACCATGGTGGATGATGGCTCATCGTCATCGAACTTCACATGTCTCGAGGTTATGATCTTGCCATAGGTACCATCCTTGTTGATCACGAGTAAGTCATAGGCTTTGCTTCCTTCATGATATCCAACAAAGACACAGCGCTGGGCTTTATCACCAAACTTCTGTTTATGACGCTTCTCCTTTGGAATCAGAGGATATGCACGGCAGCCAAATCGGTGCAAGTGGTTTATGTCCACTGGGCGATCATATAGGATCTCATGTGGTATGCGATAGTCCTGTGAGGATGTAGGAGTTCTGCTTATTGTGTAGCGTGCTGCAAGGAGGGCTAATTTCCAGAATTTTCGAGGCAAGCGGGAATCAATGAGCATTGTTGTTGCCCGAGTAACAAGAGTTTGATTCATTCTCTCAGCAACACCATTCTGCTCAGGTGTATATGGTGCGGTTACTTCGTGTATGACTCCTAGCCTCTTGAACTCAGCCTCCATTTGCTTGGATGTGAACTCTCCTCCTCCGTCTGTGCGGAAGAAACGAGTCCACCCCTCACAGAACTCCCAGTTCGCAATCTGAGCACGGAAATGGGCCTCAATGTCCCTTCGCCATGTCCTTATGATAGAATAGACCTCAGATTTCTTCTTTGCGAATAACACATATGGATCTGAAGAATAATGATCGACAAGAACCACCCAGTAGCGATATCCACCAGGGGCCTCTGGAGTAACTGGTCCACCCACATCGCTTGAGACAATGTCCAATGGACCGCGAGCTTTAGTCCGACTCTGAGAAAATGGTAGTTTCTTCATTTTCCCAAGCACACAAGCTTCACAGAACTTTGGCTGTCCTGTCAATGAGGTGATTCCACCGAGTCTGCCCTTGTGTACAGAGTTCTGAAGCAACTGGTAATTTGTGTGCCCAGAAATCCTATGCAGATGGTTGATATCCATTGCAAATAAAGCGTGTGGATCTTGGCTCAGTGGAGTGCAAGTCATGTGGTATAAACCTTTGTGCTGTACTGCCTCAACAATGCGCTGTCCTTTAGAGCTTCGGACAATGCACTCATCTCCTTGGAAAGTGCATTTATGACCAGCTTTCGCTAAACGCTGCACAGATACTAGTGTGAGTCCAAAAGAAGGAACATGCAAAGTACGCCTGAGTTCAAGCTTGGTCGTTCCATACTTTGTTTTGCAGGAGAACCAGATAGTGCCAATTCCAATGGCATCACAGTGACTATCATTTCCCAGGCGAACCTTTCGAGGAGGATTCAGAGTCCGATATGTCCCAGTCTCAAACCAGTCAAGATGGGGAGTCATGACACGAGATGCGCCAGAGTCAATAACAATTACCAGCTTAGGTTTTTCAGAATCACTCGAAAGATAAGCGGAGAAAGCAGAGTAAGATTTGGCAGAGACAGTGGCTATAGCTAACTTGGCATCCACCTCTGAGTCCTCTGAGTCAGAGCCAGTGTCAGCTGAGGCATTTGCCCTCGAACCACGCTTCCTATCTGATGACTTCTTGGACTTGGCGCTGGTGCTGGCTTTCTTGGAGCTCTGAGACAAAGCCTTCAAGTTACGACACTCATCAGATGAGTGGGTCGAATTCTGCCCATGATGAAGACAGTGCTTCAGAGCAGATGATTTGGCTTTGCTCGTCCCTGTAGCTGCCAGTGCTGTATCATTATCTGTGGATGGCTTCTTCCCTAGATCGATAATGATCCTGCGGACTTTGTCCAGAGTAATCTTGGATCCTTGGGAGGAGACAATGTTCCCCCGGATCCCAGTCCAGTAGCTATCCTGGGGAAGAGTACCCAAGAGGATGAGGGGCTGAAGATCTGGTGGGAAGGGATATTTCAACCGCGCTAAGCGATTAAAGTACCCTGTAACAAGGGCAACATGGTCTGCTAGCTGTTTCTTGTCCACAAGCTCTGGATCGCCTTCTACCACCAGTTTGGTGGCAAAAAGGTCTGAGAGGACACTTGTAGCTGTATGAGCACTATTTTCCTCCTCAAAACGCTGGCGAAGTTTGGCCCAGAGAACTCCAGCATTAGGCTCCTCTAAATATTCGAGCTTCAGATCGGCAGCAAGATATTTCTGTAACACTCCTAGAGCACGACTGTTGCGCTCCTCCGGGGTGTCCTTGAAGGCCACACCAGGAGGAGGGGTGGCACCTGGCAAGGGTGTGTTGGCGATAGCAGCAGTCATAGCATCTGAAGCACTAGTAGCTGTGATAACAGCCTGTAAAAGTGTGTACAGTCCGGCTTGACGTAAGTCAATCTGAGTGTGAACACGAAACATAGGCCAGTCATCTGCGCCAGAAAGTGCAGTGAAATCTGTGTTATCTGCTGTTGCCATAGTGTGGGACCGTCCGAGGTGATATCGGATCTGGTCGAGTAATGATGTGAGGCGATGCTCGGGGCGCTTCTAGCTCCGATGGAGCGAGCAGTGAGTCTTGATTCTTGAGGTATGTCCGAGAGAAGCAACGCTCGTGGCCCGTAACCTATTAGAATCTGAGAATGCACGGAAGGTGCTTGTACCTCAGTCTCCCGCAATAAGGGATAAAAGACTATATTAAATACCTGAGAATGCACGGAAGGTGCTTGTACTACAGGTAGGTAAGTAAGGTAAATAAGTTAGGAATACATGGAGAACTTACCCTCAGTCTCCCGCAATAAGGGATAAAAGACTGAGGGTGTGAAGCGTACATAGGGCGATATATATACTAATTGACCCTGTGATAGGTATTCATCTTGATGACAATCATTATCACGGACCGGAGGCTGGGGCGGCCCGAATGATTCATTTCCTGACAATCCCACTTTTCCTGGCTCCTCGACAGACTATGCCTTGGCCCCGTCCCTATGTACAACGCGTCAACGTGCGCAGAAAAGTTCCAGGCCCTCCCGAAATGCCTCGACAGTATCCGATTTGCAGAGCAAGTGCCAGGGTGGGATGTTGAGCGTCGTTCTGCGGCAGGCAAATTGTGCTGGTCACTGAGAGATGGTGACACCCACGGGATCTCTGGGGAGGATATTCGCAAGAAGGTGAGTTTCTTCGACATCATACTGCATGTGGAGTCTCAAATTTAGGACACGCAGTGTGATTCTTTGGATCCGCGCTGCCTCCCGCATGCATTGCGGTGGACAGAAGATTTGTTCGGCCGTTCAGATGTCCGGGATGCGCTGGGTGTGCCAGACCACATTAATTTCACTTCCTTGAGCGAGCCCGTGTTCGCGGAGTTTGCAAAGTATGGAGATATGTGAGTCATCTTCGATAGCATCTGTTTTTGTCTCTCATTTGCAGAATTCAATCGGCCTACCGCCTGTACGAGCCGCTTCTGAGAGCGGGGATTCGCCTCTTGCGTGAGTAGATCATGTGTTTTGCGACCTTGAGAGTTCATACTTATCACAACCTAGACTATGTCGGTGCTCAGGATGCCAACTGCGCTCCGGCTGGGATCATGTCTTTTGTGCACCTGGTTTTCCTTCGTTATTTGAAATTTTAAGCATGATACCGCCCCAACAGTTGAAGCTCCTACAATCTCCGTTCCAGGAGGAGTTCCTGCGCACCCCGGATGTCCCCTGGCCCACAAACGAGGACGCAACCGTACGTGTCGTCGGGAAGGGGGCAGGCAATATGACGTGGATTTTGATCGACGGAGGAGGTCATTTTGTGCGTTGTTGTCCCTTCTGGTATTCTTGAGGCGTGTTCATTCCCTTACTTCAACTTGCAGATTGCCCACGACCAGCCCGAGCTTGTCAAATCTATCGTGGAGCACTGGGTTAAAAACGTCCCATTCGATTGAAGTTGGAGTTCCTGGTATATTTTACAACACAGCAGCTCCCGACGGTCGAGTCTCCATCGATTAGGCAATTAGTTGAGAGAAAGGTGGTCAATTATATCCGCAAACATACGAAAGATGTTATGCTAAGGCAGTGGAAAAGGAGACCATTAAACGTTTCCTCACCACAGAGTGCGCAGACCTCAGTAACCCATTCTTTCTCCAGCCTCGTCCGAAGCCATCCCCAAGAAAGTACCCACAGAGGAGAACAAACGCGCCGAATGAATATTGGATAACCGCGCCGAACTTCCGGGACCGCGCTCCAGGGAGTCCCTGTACTGTTAAAGGGCGGACCCGGCGCACAGCAGATTTAGGAAGACTGGGATCCAGTGGTGAGGAGGTCGGAGCGTAGGTATTTATTTTCCCGGGGCAAACGGCCAGCAAGTATATTTTGCCAAGAACCAAGATGGCCAATGTAAAGGAAGTCAGGAGCGAAACACAGAGTTTAAACCCCAGAACGTAGTGAAGAGAGGTGATTCGGAGAGCCCGCCTGCAGAGGAAAACGGGCTAAAGTACTGGTAGAGATTCGAGAGTCGAGACGGGTGGTTGCGTGGATTCCAGCAGATTCCAGTCGTTGACATGTCGGCCGAGATTGCAGAGGCAATGTAGAGGATAGAAGAGAGCACTGAGCCAGCCAGTCCATCCGCGCTGTTTTTGTGGAGGAATTGGCGCGAGGAGACGCGATGTGGTGGGAAGGGCAAGGGAAAGAGGGGGCGGGCCGGGCACGCCGGACATGCCGTGATTTGATGTCATCAAACACCGCCTCCACACTGCTTCTTTCCTCCGCTAACGCTCTCCCTGCTCGCGCGCGCCCTTATCGCTCCAGCTTCCCCATCGCCCGGCTGACGATATCCTCGTGCTCGCGCTGAATCTCGATCGAAGTCTGCACAACCCCACCCAAGTGACTCTCGTTCCTCCACCACTGCACTCGCATTCAAGCGTTTTCTCGTCGCCGCGTGTCGAAGCTCCTCGCCGCACCCCATCTTCGAGTACTATCGTCCGCCGCCCGCTGCATCCCGTAGACACCACCGCCTCCAGCGTTCCCGTCCACTCGAGCCCGCCCGCCTCGATCACTTACTCCTCAAGCTTCCCCGGCCCGTGTGCACATTCGCAGGTACTTGCGGCCAGCCTGCTCGCGACAGATGGACGGGCATGCAGGATCGGCTGGCGGGGGCTTAACCCAGGGATATGGATGTGGATGTATAAATTAACTACGGTGCGCATTGACGTGGACGTACTTGATGTATCGATACAACTGACTCGGATTTGGATCCCGCAGTGCATGTCCTACGGCATCCTCGACCGCACCAACGCCGTTATCTACCTACGCCCGCTTCCTCTTCCTTGTGGCCACGTCTGCAGTATACAACCGCAGGTTGTTTTTGATTCACCAGCTCAATTCGTATGTTGAAGTGATTCATCTATTGGCGCACCCGTCTTATAGGCCATCTTGTTCGGTATAAACAGGCCGCGTTTCTCTCTTCTCGTGCCTCACTTGACTGCCTGCCCTCGAATCAAGACTGCAACTCCCGCAATGATATCTCAACAATTTAGGCTTCTTCTGGAATCTTTCAAATCAAGGCTTTTGGAGTATGTTCTCGCGGGCTCTGTGGTATCGGTGTCATTCCCTCAAGTTCAAAATCTTTGGTTTGCATAACTCCATCCGCCATAGATTTCATTCGAACTACCTTATTTATGTTCGCAGTGAGACCATCCAAAATTGGTGTAATTGTATCAAGATTTGTGGTCAATGCTCATAAGACGGCGGCGCGTCGATTGAGGTGATACGCGTCTCCAAGGTTCGTAGACGTTGCTCAAGCTCTTGTTCACGGGAGGGGCCTGCAGTTAACCGTCGGTGAGTACATTCATCGAAGCATAGCTGCCGACGATACCTGAAGTAGAGCCGTGCACGCTTGCCCGCGGGTCCCAGCTCATGATGGTCTTTGAATCTGAAGAAGGAAACGAAACGTTAGACTGGATGAGTTGACAAGATGGGAATTCAGGCTGACCTGGTGTGATAGTGGTTATCGTCCGACCCTGCTGCTCCACCCGTGGATGGATCTCAGGCTCTTGGCGGAACTGGTCTGGTGTCGGATTTGTAGTAACCATCGTCCGCGATGGCGTCTGTCCATCGTAGGCCGGTTCCTGCACCGATACTTCGCCCTCTTGTCGGCGCAGAACTGGGGAAGTGGGAATAGCGATTTTATGACCGGACAACTCCACCGACGGCTGGACCTTCTCCTCCTTCGTCTCCGCTTGTTGCATCGGAGGAGCCACTTCTAGAAAAAAATGAGGTGTGTTCAATGTTTGCAGTAGGGGTATGCTCAGAGAATACAGCATACGCACTTAGACTCACGGCCGTTGCCTGGGAGCCGGCGCCTTCGACAACGCTGGGGCTGACTGTTGTGGTCTGGGCTTCACCTCTCCCGTTGCGTCTCTTGACTTTCCACCAGCAGAGCCCGATCAGCAAAACGACCACCGCCCCGCCAGCTGCCCCGCCAGCGATGGCCCCAACGTTAGTGGAGCGTTGGGTAGCGTCCCTAAACAAGGATATACATCAGCAGTCGAACGTGTCGGAATAATTCTCCGAGGATTCAGAGGGACGAACACCGGCGTTGTTGGTGCTGGGTTCAATGTTGGGCCAGTATTGGAAGTGGGGTTCGCGGTCCTGTGGGTCCTCAGTGGAAGGACTGGGTAAGCCCCAGGATCTTACGTTGGTAAAGTGAAACCCTTCTCAGAAAATGGATCCAAGGGCCAAAAAAAGAAAAGAATCTCACGTAGTGAGGCAGCTGCTGTCCGCTTTGGGAGACGATCGACAGGACGTGCATTATTTTCCGCACGGAGTGGAAGGCATTACTAGACGTACTCGATGAAAGGACGGTGAAGGCACTCGATGAGCCAGCGGCGTCCCCAATGCTATCTGAGACTACGAAGTACGCTGTTGTCCCTGTTGACCACACATTGACCGGCACTTCCGAGAACTGTGCAAGTAAACACTCGCCGGCAGGAACATCGACAAGCACAGTATAACTGCTCAGTGTTACTCCAGTTCCGAGGATTTTTGTCCCGGCCATGTCAATCGGACTGAGGATTGTAGTACTGGTAATCGAGGGGTCTGAGAACATCAGACACACCATATAAGAGCGAGCCTACGACTAAGTGCACGGTCAGAATCAAGTCCGCCGTGAACCGCGGGCATAACTCCAACTCACTATTGTGTATGGTGCTGTTGGACCGGCAGACGGCCGTCAGTTATCGGTGGCCGAATAACGCGCCGTGACTCTTACCCTGTCCGCCAATCCACCGAAAGGTGACGGTCCCGCATTGCGCTGAAAAGGAGACTCAGACAATGATAGAAACCGTGGTGAAATGGAAGACATACAAATGGCAAGCCCTGCCCTGTGGGGACGTCGTTATCAATAAGGCCTGAGAATGAAATGAAACGACGGCGCATACAGTGAGGAGACTACAATGTTCAGGCTCAGGGATCCAGTGGCCAGGGAGAGGAGCCCGAAGACAGGGAAAATGAAACGTCCCATGTTCAGCGAGTTAATGTGGTGGCAAAGCGGGGGAAAGGAATAGTCTCAAGAAGTGCGGGCTTTGAGGGGTTGACTTCCAGCTAACAGTCGCGCCGAGTGAAACCAAGATCATGCCCGTCCGTTGGGAGAAATCTATCTTTCACCGGTCAACGTCACTTTGAGGCAGTCGTCGGTGGCTGATGATGATGATAATCATATATTATGCTGCATGTGGGCCTGGTACGGCTACGACAGCGGTTCTACATACAGAGTAAGTAGGTATCTCTAATCACGGTATTGTACGCTATCGGTTTTATAAGGAGGAAAACGAGAAGTTGTAATAAATAGTACGTATCGCGGGAAATTGTGTTTCTATCATGGTCCGTGCATCGGTGGGTATCGTGTCTAAAAAAGGTATCCTAGGTATCGTTAATTGGGTTTCTTGGGTGAATTATAATAGGTAAGATCGTACATAGAGGAGAGAGAAAAAGAGGGAAGTAAAGAAAAAAGAGGAAAGGAAACACGCATCTGGTTACGACTCAAAACGCCCCGTCGCCTCGACAAACTCCGCCAACGGTTTCAGCAGCTTCGGGTGGGACAGGATGGGCGCAAGGTGGAGAGACCCAAAAAAATCCGCTTCCCGGCACGCGACATGGAGCGGCTGTCGAAACGGCTCCCACCTCGGGCATTCGAGCAAGTAGTGCGCCCGTGTTTCCGAAGCCGCCCCACATGCCTCGCAGCCGGGGGACGCTACGAAGCCAGCCTTGTGACGATACGCGTTGAGGTGCGACGGGCCGGTGCGGAGCTGCGAGATGGTGGATGACGCTTTGCGCGAGAGGGTGGAGGAGGAGTAGAGCTGGTGCGGGGTGAGGGATGTCGGAGTTCTGTCGATGAGACGTAGTGGTTCTCCGGTCTTCGAACTCTTCCACCGCTGATTCCACTCGCCTAGGACTTGCAGGTGTATGAGTCGGCGGACTGTAGTGAGCGAGACGAATATGCTTGGGTCCGGCTCCATCTCCGTCGCGCTTTTCGCCGCCTCGTCCGCCAGCTCGTTCCCCACTGTCCCGATATGCGCCGGGGTCCACAGGTTGACAATAGAAAGGTGCGGTACCGCCTTCAGCGCCTCACGCACCATTCCATCATACAGGACCGCCCGATGTTGACCCGAGCACGGTTCCGTCGACGTTATGCCGCGAAGTGCTGCCTGCGAGTCCGCAACACAGAGTACATGGGTGTTCCCCTCCTGTATTGCCCTCTCCGTTGCACGCACCAGCCCCTCCATCTCCCCCTCGCACACTTGCCCGTTCCCCAACGGCACCACCACACGCTCCCGCTCCGCCCCTTCCTGCACCCTCACCGCCGCACCACCTGCCCGCCCCTCCATGAGCGATCCGTCGGTGTACCACGTCGCCGCCGCCACCCTCTCGTCACCCACCGCTAGCTTTAGCACCCGTAAGGCCTCCTCCTTGTTGAGTATATAGGAAACCCGACACCGCGACACGAGCTGTCAAATGTCAGAAAATCCGACACACCTTGGAATTCCCGCACATGGATTGTGAAAGCCGACACAGTTTCCCCCCCGGGACATGTTTTCCAGAAAACCCGACACATCATTCAGAAACCCGACACATTGTCAAAGGAAACCCGACACGAATTCAGAAAATCCGACACGCCAACTCGGCTACACCGGGGGCAAAGACCCAGGCACATGGCTTTCATGTGCCTTAAATGCACATTCAACACACATGCTCCGCACATGGATGTGACATGGCTCAAAGGTCAACATTCATCCTTCACCAGACAAAGAATACACAAAGAATACACAAAGGAGGGACAAAGTACAGGGCCGGGGCACAGCCCGGTGCGGGAATCCTGGTCTGCCTTGGCCCTGCTCTTTGTCTGTCCTTTGTCTGTTCTTTATCAATCCTTTGTTCAGCAAAGAACCATTCTTGAAACGTGATAAATGTCACACTCATCTGCGGTGAATGTGCAAAGGATGTGCCTTTAAGGCACATGACAACCATCTGCCTCGATCTTTGCCCCCGGTGCTAGCGTGGCTTGGCATGCACGTCACTGATGCGGCTCCCACGTCTCCTGCTTCTGCCTCAATTCCGCCCCCGTTCCCGCCCCCGCCACGCCGCGCAATGGCGGCGCTCGCAGCACTCCTGGCACGCCTCCCCGACACCGTTCTGGAGCAGTTTCGTGACGCAGCAAGTCTATCAATGTTCTATTTGATGCATTCTAACGTTCTGCAGTCCTTCACCAACAATTTCCGCACGAAAAATGCGCAATTGTTTTCCGACACCTCATGGGTTGACCTGGACGACCTACAGGCGTGGCTCCGTCAACGGGGAGATATAGACCTTCTCCATCTCGACAGGTGCGTAGATTGACGTCGCAAGCTATGATCGCCGCTGATTACGGCCAGTAATTTACCCTTTGACCCACGCTCGATGGATGGCTCGGACGTGTTTATTCAAAACGCCGCATTCGATGGCTATCCAGCGGTCGGATTCGACGAAACGCGGTCCGCCACGCCGTCCTCAAGTTACAGTTACTCACACGACGATTATCAATCATCAAACTACTCACTTTCCGGCTCCGAATTCAATTATCTCGACGCGTCTGGGCTTTCAACCCCTTATTCCGGTCTGGACCTCTTTGGCGAAGATATTTCCGACTCAAATCTCGACTGGGATCCCTCACTGGCCGCATTTTTTTATTCTGCGGAGAAATCTAATCAACCTCCCAATGATCTCTCGTTTGCCGCCGCACTACCTTTCAATTCTGAATCCGATACTGCATTTCCACCTGGTATGACCTGTTGCAAGTATATCCATGACTTATTCCTGATTGTGCACGCAGGTGTTGCTTCCGGATCCTACACGTGCTTTTTCTCTGAGAACATCCCTCCATCGCATCTGCAAGTGCCGGACCCAGCCAGTAACGAGTTATTGTTTAACCCATTAAGTGGTCACTGACTTTTGACGTGACGTGCCGCAGCTGTTGCTTCAGGTTCCGGCGTGTCCTTGTTTTCTCCCAACACTCCTCTATCCCATCTGCAAGTTCCGGACCCGGCGGGTATGCATTATTTTCCAAGCCGTTAGGATGGCCAGCTGACTTTCTGACAAGACGCTGCAGCCTTTCTTCCACCTCCACAGGAGAACTTTAAATTCGAGGAAGGTAACCCGCGATTGATGACGCAGGAGGAAATGGACGCCGCTGGCGAGGCGTGGCCGTGGGTGCCCTCGAACACCGTTTGGCTTGACAAGGACGTGTGGTCTGATGTCTACGTCCCTCCGTATCCCATCCCTGTCACCACAAGCAAGAAGGTCAGCCGAATCGAGCGCGTCCACGGTATTCCCTCGCAGTTCCCTGTCCCCCGTGTTTCAACCGCTTTTCTTGTGGACTTCTCTTCGATTCGGGATGCCTGCAAGAACGACGATGTGGAGATGTTGAGACTCGACAAGATCCTCAAGGAGAAGGTGCGCAGTATCTTTCCGCAACACATAAGTGCCCTCATCGTTATCAGGACTGTCATTCTTGGGACGGAACTCCCGGCGAACGAGGGAAAAACCGGGCCCCCACGATAAATGGCCAGCTTTTTGCCAGTGTTGGCTCTTTCTCCTCTGTTCAATGTCGACGATCGCGGCAGTTATGCCAGGGTATCCATTATTGTAAATCGATTGATGCTTCACTCATTGATGTTGAGCGCTACGAGCTTGACCCGCTCGCGCGGGACGCCGTGAACAACGCCCAAATCGTGCAGCGTCAGAATCAGGGCAGTCGAATTCAAGATAAAGTGATTTGGTGAGTCGGTATCCCTTCCCGATCCCGACACTCATTGTAGATAGCTACGTGAATACCGTCAAAACAATGAAGTGCACAGCAAAAAATGCCTCGGGCGGTGCATGTGGCGGATATCAAGTTCTCAAAGAGGCGGCGAAGGTTAGTGCAATTTTAATTGGTTCAGTATTTGTCTCTCAATGAACTCCAGGAGCTTCCAAGCGGCCGAAAATATTATTTTGCGTGCAGTAATCACTCAAGTTCGTGGACGAACCATTCGGGGATACAGATTCCTCCGGATGTCGACGAGGACTTGTGTATCCGCGGTTTCCGGGGCGAGTCGATCGTGGACGGTATGCTAGCCTTGACTGGTATTCACGCGCACGGCGGATTACTAACATTTTCCTAGATTCAACGAACGAATCTTGCAGTCGGATTATTGGGAGCGGATCGGGAAAGAAGGGGAAATCTCAATGTCGTGAGTCCTCTCCACCCGCCGTCTACAACGTGCAATCGGCTCAGGTATCTTATGCAGCATTTCCGCACACAAAGGACGGTAAAGCATATGTCGCCCCGATGTGCAAGCGTACTTGTGAGGCGAGCATCACGTTCTACGTCCCTTTAGAGGAGGACAAGATACCTTTAGTCGTGGTAGTTCCGAAAATTGACCTCCCTCATACACATCCACCTCCACCCGCTACAAAGGTTCCCACCAATGTGAAGTTGCTCTACGAGAACGCCGTTCGCGCCTTCGGAGTTTCTATCGCAACCGTGAACAAAGTCGAGCAGGGTGGGTCCATTTTTTCCGGGGAACCTCGAGTTCTGACAACAGTTGCAGCTGCGTCCACCATTCAGATTATGGGTGCCGCCCCGGCATTGGTACACCCTTCCCTTCTGCAAGCAACGACAAAGCAGGCAATAATTTCGGCGCTCAAGAGACGCGAACCCGGTGGGGACAAGTCCGGATGGGAAGGTTTGATTTTTATTCAATATTCGTTCTCTGCTCATGAAATCCAGGTCTCTTCGATCTATACCAAGCTGATCAAGCGAAGGAACCTCGGGAGCGCTACATGCATTCGTTTGATTTCCTCCCCGGTCGTAGTCCACCTTCAGCTGTTATCACAACATTCGATAACTTTCTTCTTGGCTGTGTCAAAGATGTTCGCAGTCTTGATCAAGATACAACCTTTAAACGCATGAAGGCCGGGTTGTTGAATGAATATGAGCTGACTGCATTCTTCAACGCGCTTAATCGACGTGCGTCCTCGTCAGATGTCTAGTCATTTCATGCATACACTCACATCGCTCTAGTTTTTACCTTCGGACGCATCTACATGGACGCCAAGGACGCAGATGCTTTTGAATTTGCGTGGGATAAAATTAACGAAGCATTTTACGGTGCGACGGGGAAACACTTATCTTTCAAAGCATGGGACCCTGAGGGATGGCTGGTGACCGTTTCGGGCGACATGGAGGCAGCGCCGTGGATCGGAATGGCCCGCTCCTTCATCAAGCGGATGGACAGTGACAAGCGCCCAACCGTGGACGAGTTCCTTGCCAAGGTGGTGCGGGTATGCACTCGCCACGCTCTCAGGTACGTCTATCAAACCACATTTTCCTTTCCATCTCAATCTGCATTCAGTGGTTTACAAAAAAGTGTAAAGCCCCACGTGGACGAAGACCAATGGACGCGTTTTCAGCGTGTTCTTTCCCTCAAAACGCGCCAGGAAGTACACGATTTCGGCGACTGGGTTTTCTCACTCAATATTGCGCCCATCACCGGTGCGTTCTCCTTACGATTGCGTTGTGTGGCATCTAAATAATTTCAGCCTGGTGGAATCACAAAATCAATCACAAATGGCTCCTTCCCGGCCTCCTCGAGTGCCTTTCTGGTCTCTCCCATGACGATTGGATGACCACACCATTCACGTCGAACGGTAACGAAACTCAACATCACTGGACCAATACTCAGACCGGAATTGGGCTTGGCGCACGAGAATGCATTCTCAGGTTCGGCCCTAGTGACCTCGTCATTCCTTGCTAACCACCATGTAGGGCAAAACAGGCCGACCAAGCTGTCGGCCACCAATTCGAGGCATCTCTTGCTAGTGGTGTTATGGCCAGCAATCGTAACGAATTGAGTCATCGCACCACGCGCAACGTGAAGCGACATACGAGTGCGGTTGAGAAAGCGAAGCAAGCAAGTGCGGCCAACAACAAAATAAAGGAACTCCGGGCCGAGCTTGCGATACTCGTAGCGGAGTCCAAGGTGAGTTTCTTCTTCTCCAATTTTCAGCTCGCTCTGAGTAAATTAAAGACAAGTTCTTCGGGTGTTGTTCGCATAACGCAGAAGAGCAAGGCACAATCTATCGGTACTGCTCTTCCTCTTTTTTACTATCGCTTGCTCAGTTGAATTCCTTACAGCGAAAGCCGCCACTCAGACCACAGCCCGAAAGAAGAAGATCCCAGCTGCCGGGGAGCTGGAGGGTATTCAGATGGCTTCACAAGAAGGTATGTGGTGTCCACAACCATCTTCCTGTGGGATTTATCTGCCGTTGAAGCTCCCATACCATCCGACGTCCTCCAGCGGGAGAACGTTGACGAAGGTACCTCTCAAGATGAACTAACGGGTCCCGCCAACGCTCCCGATGATGATGCCATGGCGATTTATTCGGAGGACGCCGAGCTTGGTGTTCCTTCCTTGGATCCCAGTGAGAGGTCCTTAAACTCATTCGAGAGCCTGAGCTAAAACCCGGGCTCGTAGTTGCTCCGTCTGCCCCTTCCCCTCCCCCTCCCCGGTCCGAGTCCCCAGCACCATCATCGACTCGTCGATCAACTCGAAAGCGGGGAGCATCTACTACACACGACGATGCCCCTGCACCGAAATTAAAGAAGACGGAGGCCACCATCGCACCTGAAGCATCAACCTCAGTGAAGAAACGGTAAGTGACTCCTAATCGGTATCTGAGTTAAACTTACACTCCGTAGCGGGAAGCGCAAGACGAAGCCGTGGAGCGTACGCCACACGGACGACAAGATTTACACGTCGTTTGAATTTCTTGCTCAGTTCCCGGAGGAGTATCGTGTATTATACGGTGATACTCTACCTGCGTAGTCGTATTACTTTGCCTGCGTACTTATAATCTACATACTCATTTTCGAATATGACTTGCTGCACTCTATGGGTCCTATAATGTGAATCTGCCTACACGGGGGACAAGTCAGTTGAAGCAGTCAGAGAAACAGTATACAGAGAAGTTCAAAGTAGACTGCCTCGTACTGGATTCCCGCTGTCACCGGACACTTTACCCATACCCCTCTACTGTCTGGCCATTGGGCGAGCCAAGATTGCGACATTACCACCGGTAGAACTTTGAACTGAACTGTGCGTTCAATTGAATTAATTAAACCTCCATATATGCTAACGGTTACTTTGAACCACATCTTCAATACCATGACATTCAAATCTGCCCCAAAAGTCCCTTAGGTCACATGTCCTCATACTGGGAAGTCACAGGGCAGGTATGAATACCCACGGAGGCCCAAACGAACTGCGAGCACGAGTTTATACGCCGTTTTACGAAACGCATCACGGTCACATGACCGTGTTTCCACAGCAAGAAAATAGTGTCATGTTGCCACCGCTGGCGTTAAAATCCTCCAAATATTAAGGCAGGCCACTGGAGCATCACTTTACGCATATTAATGAGTGGCACATTGAAATACACTCAAGCTGACTTGAATTCGAATGTAGCAAATCAATGCTCACGTCGCCTCTAAATCAACCTAACCAGCAATCATACCAATGTCAGGATGGTTCAGGTGTTTGTATTTAGCCTGCCGGGGGTCCACTCGATCAGGCGACGCACTGGAACTGAATTCACAGGGTATTAACATACATATTGAACTCTATCTAGCCCCAGATTTGTTCACCGTTTGCAGATGAACAAATGCACGGCGCACCACTTCTTACCTTACTATACTAGGCCCTGCACAAAGTTGAGATCTGTTTGAACGTGTTTCACGTGCCATTCCCCCACTTGCAGCTCCCAACTTGGCGTAGATACCCATCGTTGAAACACGTCGATGCGGCGCAGGCTTGCAGTGTTTTTCCAGCTCTTTTTGTGGACGTAAAATACATTTATCTGTCCCTCTGGTCATTCCCCGACTGACCCAGTATTTTTCCTGGGTACTTTGAACCATTTCGCAAGGAAAAATATCCTCATTTGACTCTCAGGATCTCTCCGGTGATGAGAATGGGTCAAAATAAGGGATTTTGATGGTTTTGATGGCGCCTTGGGGGACCTTCCTCATCTCACTCAGAGGGTTCTGGACAATTTTGAAGCGACTGAATGTGTTCGTTAGCGGTAAACTAACGTCCAAAGTGAAGTTGCAAAAATTTCTCAAAATTAATATTTTCGTCTTGCATCAGTTTCCAGTCAAGTCACCTGGGAATGAAGGTCAAGTATATTTATTGAGCTCAATTACATATGTCTGACCTTGCCTCCGGAGGTCCTTGGATGCCAGAAACACCGGTGCACCGCTCTTCACCACGCATGCTGATATGCTGAGCCGCCCCTCTCACCGCTCGCAATAATTCGAATCGCACTTTGTTAATATCTCTTGACCTGAACTGAGTACTGAACCCTGGGGTTGTGTGCAATCCAATGTTTTACCCCAGTAGCCCGTTTTCCTTCACCGTGAAGCCGTCAGTGTGGTTCAGCCACACCCCCGTAGGTACACTGTACCGTAAAATACATATTTGAACACCCGGCCAAAGGACTCGGGGGGCCTAGATGAGCGTGTAGTTGTTGCCATTACTCTGAGTCCCCAATAATCGGAAACCACTGTTGAGCTGACTCCCATGCAGCTCTGAATTCAACCAAGCAACTTGAGACTCAGGGTCGGGGTTATTTTTCATTCATTCCGCGCCCTGCGTATACCTCGGAGGAACCGGGTGCTCAGGATATCAGATTTAGTCTTTTATTTCACTCAATAAAAATGCCTGGTGCACCATGAATTTGGTTGTGGGCCTTCGAACCACTCGGCGTACTCCGTGATCTCCATCATCAATCGCATCAGTTGGTCTACGCTTGGCAATGTGTCGGAGTTGAAGGCAATTAAGCGTGGTGTGTCGGATTTACTTGGGGTGTGGCGCAGCTGATCGACGCTAGCCGCCGTGTCGCGGTGTCGGGTTTTAGGGAGCCTCGGGCTCCAGGATAACGCTTCCGGCCCAATAGAACTGGCGGGACTCAATATGTCTTCACGGCAAAATAGCTGATGCCCACCGTTGGCAGATCCCCGCTCAACTGCTGCAATATTCCTGAAATCGGGTTCGTCGAAGTCGCCATTTGAAAGTGAGGGCTATAATCGGGGATGGTGCCGAGTGCATGTCTGGCTCTTCTATACTCTGCGAAAAGTTAGGGAATTCCAGCCAGATTCGCAGGAACAAGAGTGTTACCATCTAATATCCAAGATCCGATATTTACTGAAGTGATTTCTTCCCGGTATTTTTCAGACCCGATGGACTTGAGCGCGCGCAGGCGAATGTAATCCAAGTTGGAGGCGTAGTATAAAAATGCTGGGAACGTATACAGTCCCCTTGAAATTGGCTTCACTTGTAGGGATAAACAAAACTCACGGCGTTTCCACGAAGCTTGATGAAGTCTGGTTGAAAAGATGGGGCTTACGAGCGCAAGAAGAGTCAGCGTGATCCCACCGCTGGGCTGCTGTACTGTGAAGATGATTTGACCCGCAAGCTGGAAACCCCACTGAAAAAACGTAGAGAGAAATTGGAAATCATTCCAGAGCGAAGTAGCGTGCACTTCAATCTTGTTGTTCTTGTCTGGGGAACGGTCATCAACGCAGAGCATCAGAGAGGACCAAATTTTCCTACCTTTACTTGTCGAGATGTCAAGACGCAGTGTCTCTAAGCAAGTTTAGAACTGGAGTGGAATGCTGAAAGTAACATGCCTGCAAACCTTGGAATATGTAATCGTCGAAATGCGAAATAACCTGAGCTCGAAGGATGGGCGTAACCCACGCTCTGCGACCGCAAGGTGTGAGTTTCCGACGAAGGATATGTATGGGCCCACCTCACCTTGCCCATCTGGTTGTTGATGTGAGGACGGTGCAAAATACCCTCAGAATCACAGCATGACATATGGCTCGGATATCCGGACGTCCAGTGACGAGTCCTGTTTCCACCTGGCTCAGTCATGATGGAAATGAGAAGAGGAAGATTCTCGAATTATAGAACACACCGTTCGCAAAAGCCGACTGGATGCGTACAACATCAAGGTCCCTTCCACAGCGGTTGCAAGGTTCAATGCAAAGAACATTAGGTTCAGCCATGGATCTATGCTGTATACCTCGCGTGCAAATCGCCAGATAAGAAGCGTCGACGACAGTCCATCCCATTTTTCCAGACGCGAGAGGTCAAACCAGGATAGAGGCGACCATTGAGTGGAAGTGCGTTCTACAGGCAGCAACATCCGCCATACTCCAAGCTGGATCGTGGTGTAGGAATAATCATCCAGACGATCTGCGTCCTCCGCTGCATTCGAACGGTCCTTCATGAGAGTCTTCGCTGAGATGAAGGCTTTGTCCAAGTCACTTCCAGTCAGCTGGCTGTGGAGCCAAAAGGCGGTGCGAAATCTATATCAGTTTTACGCAGTTGTCGCTGCGGATGCAGGTAGTATGGTGATCAAATCGCGGACTGTCCGCGATTTAAGCAAGGTAGACCTTGCTATGGGGACAAATAAAGACGAACGTGGAAAGAGAACAACGTACGGGCGGAGTCAAGGCGGAGTACCACCCCCAAATTACTTACCACTACATGTTAGAATGACACGACTCGGTCCGATGTTCCTCCGGATGCATCATGCGGTCCTGTCGGAGAGGGCCAAATGTTGCGGCAGTAAGTGGAATACCATTTTCGATCCAAACTCGTGAAGCCGGTGGCATGAAGATTGACAGATCCAGGAGTCTCGACTCTCGAGGAGTATCCAACAGTCAGGAACGACGAGCAGTCTCGAGCAGTGAATAATTGATGGAGATTCGAGCAGATCTTTCAGTAAATTTCAACGGGTTTCCCGCGCGTCTATGGAAGTATTAATCAACGCGTCTAGAAATGAGTTTGCAAGCTTGAACCCCCGTGGCATTTGGTCGGTGTTGCAATCCATCCCTAAGTCCGCTCATTCTCGATTTCAGAGCATTCTTTCGGATTCATTCACAATAAGCATGATTCAGAGGACAAAGGAAGGGGATGACCGATGGATCCAAAATTGAGGGCTCAGGGCTGCAGCGATAGCATTTGCGGGTCGAGTGAAGTTCCAACGAAACCAAATCTTGTCGAGTGAGGGTTGATCGACAGAAGGGCAGCCCCAGAGAATCAGATCGAAGCTTCACAGTGTTAGGCTTGGTGTTAGGCACAGAGAACGAAAAAAAAACCGTCGAGATGGTGGTTTGAAGACAAGATGCAAAATGCCCAAAAGGGTATGCGGGTAAAGAATCCACAACAAACGCGTCGCGGGGTACGTCCTCCGTTTACATGAGATTGTGACCCTACTTTCATTTCGTGCAATTGCAATGTGCTGACCCAGGTATATGGACTCTGTATCTGTCCATTAAAGCCAAATTAAAGCAATAAAAAATTTGGCCCAAAAAAAAGTGCGGCACCTCAACCAACAAAAAGAACAAAAAAAATGGCGCAAAACACGACTTTGACAAAAAAAGTTGCGCCTGATTAAATGTGCATTTGGAACCTCATACTGTAGGGTGATAAAGGTGGCGGCACTTCGATCTTGAAGTGGGAAGATTTCAATGGTTGCGGTCTATAAACATATTTGCTTATAAACACGTGAGTTAGGTACAAACTGGTTTTGAAAACCTATTTTAAATGGCTGTGAATTATTTACACTGGCAGGACCCTACCGGCGTGAGCTGACAGACAGATTGGATCGAGATACGTTGAGCGGATTGATAGTTTGATCAATTGAAGACGTCGGCTCGCGAGGAGATGGGCAAAAAATAGAGGCCACTTCGAGTTTACAGTGCTTCGAGGTTCGAGTGCGGTCTGCGTAGTTAATGGGTTTGTGAGTTCGGACTGAAAAAAGTGCAGAGTCATGGGTTGCAATAAGGAGCGGAATATAGAGTTAGACAACCCAGCATACATAAGACATCCAAGGGAAGGGTGTACGGAGGAAAAGGATTAGTTCCCTGAACTACTGAATATTCTCCACGGTGCTCGTATCTCCTGCCACGGCGCCAGTGGGCACATCGTATGCCCCGGGTAAAGGCCCCCGAGTTCCACCAGGGCCGATGACAGTAATCTGGGCATCCGACTGGGCCGCCGGCATTATCCCGGTTCGCAGGAAGTTTGTGGCGAGGACCTGAGCAGGCGTGCCGGCGGGGACGGCTGGGTGACGAATGAACACAATTAGCGACATCAACCGCGTTCGAAGGGGCAAGTGATACAGACCCAGAATCGAAGTATGGTCATCGCCGTGTCGAACGACGAGGGTAGAGTTGGGCGCCTGTTGTGCCGCAAATGTGGTCAACTCTGTTGGCAGGCTGTGGGAGGAGAAGAGAATTAATTGAAAGCGATGGTGGAAGGCCGCCACGGCGAAACATACTTCAAGTCAAAGTCAGCTGTCATCCACATGAGCGGGAGGTCTGTCGGCAGGGTGACTGGGTCGGGGACTGGGTTGGGCCAGGCAGAGCACATGAGGAAAAACTGGCCAATTTGTGAGTAGATGACCCGACGAGCGTCGATCTGTAGAATCGTGGGGGAAGATCTGAGCCCATGGACATCGGTGAGAAGGAAGTAACGCACGTCCTGAGCATTGATGCTGAGATTATTATATGCAGTAAAAGTCTTCTGGGCGTCGTCAATTTCTAAGGGAGTATTTAGTGAATCGTTGAATGGCAAGAAGTGGTCCGTACTGAAATCCGAGCAGAGCAGTGGCGACACGACACTCTCGCGGATGTCGCCAAGAGGCTCATACGCAAAGAGGCTCGCGTCTCCGTGGAGGGAAGCATTGAGAGCGATGTTGAATAAAGGAAAGTCGGGGTTGGCGCGGAACAAGACGGTTAGCCCGAGGCGTAAGTCAGTCGGTGTAACTGGCGAGTTGCATCCCTTGCCGGGACCACAGCTGAGCGCGGGGAGAGGCTCTGCGATGGCGCGTGTGAGGAGAGCGTCCCATGCCTGCGGGTCATGATATTAATATCAGCAGGTGGGCGCATATTTGGCGGCTGGAGTTCGCACCTTGACGACACTGCCATTTCCTTGTCCGTGGAACGGGCACGCTGGGTCCGTGAGACAGAAGTCGTCGGCGCGAAGGACAAGTCGATTTGCGGCGGCGATTTGGTCCGTGACCATGTCCTGGAACGGCTACGAGCTTCGTGTCAGTGCGAAAATATTCCAAATGCCAGGCTCCGTACCATGCCATGGGGGATGGCTGCATCGAGGACGAAGCGATCGACACGCTCGGGAAAACGTGCAGCGTATGCCATGCCTGCGAAGGTTCCACTGCATTGATAGATAAATGTGGGCGAGACCCCTACTGATGGCAATAGAAGGCTCACTATGAAACACCGGAGAAGCTGACCTTCTCGTATCCTAGCGCGGTACGGAGGGAGTCCCAGTCCTGGATTAACTCAATCGTTCCAATGTGCTTCATGATTCCCACAGGTGTCGTATTGTTGGTACATGCAGCATAGAAGTTCGTCATCGCGGCCTGGTAGGCATCGTATTCCCCCTGCGAGCTCGGGCTGAGGACGAGTCAGGCCATGAGTTATCCGGGAGAAGGAGAAATACTGACAAGGAAAAGGGGATATCGTTGAAGAAAACACCGGAAGTGCAATTGAGCGGGTTGGAAAATTGAAGGCCACGAGTGTTGAGCGCTGCAAAGAATTTAGTTGGAGGCGTCGTTGATTGATCCCTGAGACCCACCCAAGAAATCAAAGTCCTGCAGCCCATCGAATGGTGCGCCCCAGGAAAGGTTGAGAGCATTCGCCCACGCCTGCGACGCGGCGTCCAGGCCAGGTCCCCCTGCGGAGTCGTGCTGAACAGTGGGAGTAATGCGATTCAACCCGGCTTACCAGCATGACTATAGAGGCGATGTTAGGGAAATGAAGATACGATCAAAATGGGTGCGAACTAAAAAATGAGACCGGAAGAATGCTTGGCTGGGCGGTTCATGGCGAAGCCGATGGTGATCTTGTTGGTGGCCGCATCAAATGCCTGGGTGTAGTCCAACGGGACATCCATCTCCCCGCAAAACAAGGTGGAAGGAAGCGTTCCGTTGAAGTTTGTACTCGTGACGTTCAACGATGATTCAATGGGCTGGGGAACTTTCTCGCGACAGTCGACCCATCGAATCGTTTGGTTGGTGCCGACTTTGGGCGAAGGGACGGCCGCTGCGTTGGTGAGTTGGTACGCTTGCAAAGACAGAAGGAATAAACAGGGCAGCCGGGCGAGAGAATTGTGAAGGAAGAAGTTTTTGTTAAGCATTGGAAAGAAGAGGGCGAAAGAGATAGGGTTGCTGGCAGGAACGCTCGTCCTCTTAAACCTTCAAGTTTTGTGTTGCTTCCGGCGAAATCAACTCCCAACACTGGCAGTGTTGGGGTTACTTACAGATGTCAGATCAAATTAAGATTTGGGGCTGCGGACGCAGTTATCGCTTGCTGTTGAATGTAATCGCAAGAATGTTACTTACCGGTGCACGCCCGAGCGGGACTGCGCGCGCAGTCGAGGCCGATGGGGTACGGAGATCAATGCTTGTCCTCTTGGCAGAGAAAAGGGGCCAATGTGGGACGAGTCCGGGTGAGCAAGTGCATTTGCCTCACCTACAGTATTACTCTGTCGACGAGTTCCGCGGAAAGCGATTGTCAAAGGATTCTGCCGACGTGTGCCGGAAGAGACCTTACCCAAGTTGCATTATCGGAGACCGACCTGAAGCTGGCAGCAAACTTGAAGCTCGGAGTCCGCCGAGTGGTCGACAGCCTCGAAAGCTTGCCACCGTTCAAGGGCTGGGATGTCTCGTCAAGAAAACGGAGGCAAGGAGACTCGAAAGTTGAGATGTATTCCAGGTCGCGGTGGCCCGTGGACAAGTCTACGCTGAAACGTTGGTGAAGGTTGACGACAAGCGACCAACATCACCAAAAGTGGGAGTATCTGGTAATGTACGGCAGAATCAGACCAACCATGTGATACTTTACCAGGGTTTTTGATTGTCTGCAAACTGCTGCAAACCCTTCACCAAGCTGGTAGTGGATTGGCCAAGCACTATAACCTTGGTGCAGGATTACAAGGCACAAACAACTCGGTGAATTTCTCAGCGGCATTGAAGACATATCAGTCGGACCGGGACAAGCGGCCAGAATTCAAAGAAGGCAGTGGATAATTTTGAGCAGGCAGCAAGGGGAATCAAAGATTAGAAAAAAGGATATCACCCAACAAATTTATTTTTTCAAAGCTTTTGGCCTTACCCCCCCCCTCCCCCCCCGTGGGAAAGTGGCTTATATTAGCGCCAAAATGTCCATTTTCACTGATTTTGTTTGCCAGATGCCTTGCTGGAGGTCGTCGGGATGTATTCCGAGGCTTAAACTAGAGTAAATGGAGTTGTGGAAGGAAAAGACTTTAGGCAAAGTCTAGACCATTTCGGTCGTCACATGATAAATTACTGTATTTGGACACATCAAATGTCTTATCAGGCCCGATTTAGGAATAATGTTTTCGTCTTAAACTCTACGACGACTTACATTCATGCTTCGGGATAGTGATATTCGGTTTCAGTGAGTAAAACTACGTCGAGTTAGGACGTGATTCACATTACCCCAGACTTGACCCCCCTTGGCAGGCAGTGGTCTACTGCCAGCTTGGTAATTTAGCAAGGTACATTATTGAACCATTGGTTCCGATGGTTCTTCAAGCGCAGCGGACGACGGAACTTCCTTATTTTGATCAGATGTTTCGGGATGCATAACAAAAACTGCGAGTTCGAATAATTCCTGAATGCCATTCAGAGGGTCTTGCCTACTTGGTCTTTACTGCATACCGACGAGTGCATACGACTGTCAAATTTACTAGCCGCTGATCGGACAGTCCGTGCGCGATCAAATGGCGCAATCACACGTGTTCGTTGATTCCGCCTGGCGTCTTTCTTTCTCTCTTCCCACCACCCGCCACACCCCTTGCCTCCTTTCAACTACACCCTCGAAGACCAACACTGCCGTGAACCACGCATGCAAGATTGTCTCTGAGCAGCACCTCAACTCCAATCCCCCCAAGGGTCAAGTAGGCCCTCGCGTCAAGCAACCGTAATCCAAGCGCGGTGCGCCTGCGAACAGGTTCAGGCAGATCCTGTCCTCAAGAAGTAGGTGCAAGCAGTTGATCAAGAGCCGACGAAACCACCCGCTCGCGGCGCGTTGGGCGCGCAGATCCATACATCCAAGCCCCACTGGTACAAGACTTTCGATTGCACACCGCTTCGTACGGGGATCCCGCACCCTCAAACGACTGTCGCTAGCTGTTCAAGCTCCAAGACCTTAATTCACACCTCAATCTCAAGTTCTTCAAAGCTTTTCTCTGTCGTCCGAGTACCTGTGGTCAACCGAATTCTTATCCGTACCAAAGTCTTGTGAGTTTGTCAATCGTCCCGCATTCGTCAATCCTTTCATTCAAGCTTAGAAATCCCTCATCATCCTCAATTCTGCTGATTTCGCCAACGCCTCAAGTACTACTGAGCTGCCCCATCTTCCGACCGGATACCCCACGGCGGACCTCGACGATGCTGTCATTCCAGCGCAGCATCTCACCGTTATCATTACCCGTTCGGACGCGCGCGGGTGGGAACGTCCCTGACTTCGCACTGTGTTTACCTGTTGTAGTTTGGTCTCAATATCATTGTATTTATCGTCTATTCTGTCATTTAAGAGTATTGGGAAGGAAGGGAGGAGGACGTGGGTGCCCTGGCGCTGTAATCCACTATAAATCGCTACAAACGTTGGCAAACCCCCGCCAAGATTATAGTGTTTATGAAAAACATAGGTTGTTTGCAATGGTAGGTGAAACTTGACCAAGATTATAGGGGTTTGTAGTGATTTTAGTGGTTTATGGGGTATGTATACCTCTGCATACTTCTCCCGCTTTTGGTGATGAAAGCCCGAAGATGCCGATCTACTGATTGGCGGCCAATCCGAGTCAGTACCCCGCCACAACACTTTGTTGAAACTCTCACCACGCCTTCTTGCTCGACGTGCACTTCAATGCGATTATCAGAAGCGGATCCCTTCTTCCACAGCGACTGACCGTATTCCGCAGCTTCCTTCATACGCCCTTTTGTCGTCCCTCACAAGAAACGTGGATCGTGCGCGCGCGCGGCGCGATGGGCGAATGGTGCTCGGTGCGGGCGGTGGAGAGAGAGGCCGACGATTCGGGGCGGGTGGAGCCCATGCACGCTGGGGAAGATAATGTCGATGAAGCGATGGTATGACTTCTTTATCCTCAGCGACCGATCCAGTCTACAGCAGCGCTTGTGCGCGACACGCGCCCGAATATCTCCTACGCACAGGCGATCGCGCACCCGTCTTACGAGCAGCCTACCAGGACTGCGCTGGTGGTGGTTTGGAGCGGAGTATCGTCGACACCTACCTCCCGATCTCCGCCGCTTCTCTCCACCTCGAAATATTTCAAGGCCGAGTGAAGCTGCCGAATCATGCAGCAAGCCCGAGCGCACTCGTCTTCACGAGCGGCCGGAGGAATGTGCTGGTGGTGGTTTGGAGGAGGAAGCGGCGAGCAGGAAGACATGTACGGGTCCACCACATTTTACCGAGCGATGGTACACTCTCCCCACTAATATTCTCTAGCACTGAAAACACAGCCATCTCCGAGCGACAGGAAAGCTCATCCTGTGGGGTCGTCCACCGTGATCGTCTTGCCGATGCGCCGACCGCTTCGCACCGCCGAGCATGAGAGCACAGTGCGCGCTTCGTTTTGCGGGGTTTGCTCTTCCTGACAACTGTTTCACCATCCCGCGACGACGTCCACGATGCCATCTTGCCGCTCAGCAGCGTTCGCCGCGACATCCTGGGGTCTTGCGATGCCCGCAGCCACGACCCGTCTTGTTCGCTTCCCCGTCGCCTGCCCTCCAGCTAGAATGCCTGTTTACCGATGTCCTCTGAGACCCATCGATCCTATCACCACACCCATCAATATTATTTAATATCGCCCAACTCCCCTTCTCCCCTCAACTTCGCGGCTCCTTTTCTCAAGAAAACCAATTCCTCCTCGCACCGCCGTCACAATTATTCCGCCGGAAGATATTCGAGGCTGGAGAAGACTCCAAATTATTTCAGCGCCTGGCCCGCGACCCCCATACCCCAGTGCTCCCCCACCGTGCCTGGCCACGCCCATTTGATTTGCATTTCTTTCTTTCTTTTCAAGAACCACACTCGGGATTATCGGCGCCCGAGTTCTGCCATCTCCTCATCTCCGGATCTCCGAAATTCCGATTTGCCGTTCATCTTCAGCACCCTGTCTCTACTGTTAGCTTCCTGGTTTATATGCACTCCGACGTGACCGTGCTTTCCATTCTTCCCTGGTATACTATGTATGGGTATCTCTATCTAAATAAATGATTCATCTGCTCAAGTTTCTGTCGTCAAATTTGCACAAACAATTGTGAACAAGTTGTTGCAAGACTTGCGCGCATGGTTGATAGTTAAAAGACGTGGTGCTGGCCCTCTGTGTCTGTTTCTTCGTCCCACTGCCTTCGGCCATCTCGGCGAGGTTCCGTCGGCAATCCTTGCCACTCGAGTGGCTGACATCCGAACGCCTCTCTCTTCTGCGCCACCACCATCTCCTCTGCTTTCCTCCTCCTCCATCCCTCCTCCTTGGTACGCAGCTTATCACGGCCTTGAAGTTCTTTCACTGACCCCACGCCACATGTTTAGATGTTTACATTTGAGTACCACGCCTCCGTCGAAATACAAGTAGGTCTACCACGGCGGATCGCACGGTGCATATAATGTGTGGTTTTCTTCGCCATTTTCAGTAAGTTAGAAAAGAAACCGTGTGTATCCTGCTCAATCGCCTCCAAGTACTCAACGCCAAGGGCGTCGTCGCAAGGTATATATGTCCTCGTTGTGCTCTCCCATTTCTTCAATACTGACGTCTCTTCTTCCTTTGCAGGAAACAAGGTAAGTGAACTATGGCATCCACCTCTTGCGCCGCTCCTTGTTTTCAGGTTCACCATGACCGATGGGAACGACTGGCGGCCGAATGCAACCCCCCAGCCCAGCCCTCCCGACAGCTGTTCGAGTAATAGAAACGGAGAGCCCTGGCGAATCTGCAGCGTGTTAGGCACACATCGATTTCTTGCTGCTGAGAAACACGGTTTCGTCCCGAGCGCGCTCGTCAAGATCAGAGCAGCAGATTCCGTGCAGTGGCCCTGGTTGTCTTCGTACAACGCTCCGTAGAGAGATGCCGACGGGTGCAGTGGGTGCACACCTTGTAACCGGTCCAAGACGTCGCTTGGAACGATTGGCTAGTCGTCGACATCTGGATTGTGGTGTTTACGCCTTTACCGACCAGGTCTGAACCTCCGCGAAATTGTCGCGCTTTGGAAACGCCTTCAGCTATAGGAGGAGGAATTCGTTGCATTTCCCTTCACCTTCTTGACCCTTTAAAGAGATCGTTAAGCCCGAGCGTCGCACGGCAAGACGGCACCGGGAATGCTGAACCTTGCCCGGGACTATCCACGCTATCTACGATGCGTCCAATCCAACATAACTGGAGAAAAATAAGATGAGAACCAAATATGTAACTAAGCGCACCTTAATATGCCTATGTTGCGGTTTTAACGACTTACCACAATAATCTATCAAGAGTAGCCAACCAAATCGTACTCGCTCAAGCAGAACTCTCATGGGTTGACCTCTGACTGAAGAAGAATACCCAGAGTCAAGTGAGCGCTTCGTTCCCCAAGCGGCGGATAATATGTGCTTAATCGCGACTTTCTTCCACTCCCATAGCCCACGAAATATTGCGTTAGAATTCGGGACCATCAACCTCAAGCCAGCTTGAAGCAAAATCTCGTCGTCAATAAAAATGGTGTTGAGTCTACATCTGTACAATCGGTTCATCTACTTGTTGTAATTATCGACCGGGGCCTCATGCTCCACCACCTTCCAGATCTCGTCGATCTTCGCCTTCGCCTTGTCGCCCACCGACCCACGCTTGAGCCACGCAATCGTGTCCGAAACTTGCGAATGCTTGCTTGCCCCAAATATAACAGCATCTCCGTATTTGGCGTCCACAGCGGAGTCAAACGCCACCCAGCGATACGCCAACTCTGCTTTGCTGCACCCCGCCTCCTTCGCCGCCTCCGCCCACAAATCCAGCGCGGTGTAATACGACGGCTTGTTATAAAGCCCGCCATATAACGCCTCCATCCCGTCTCCCTTCGAGAACCGGCCCGCGCCCTCGCCCTCGCGCAATTGCGTGGAAGTCTTGGTGAGGAGCCCGCCCGCGATGGGGCTGTAGACGTAGAATGCGATCCCCAACTTGCGCAGCAGTGGGATGAGCACCGCCTCGTTCTTCCGCGCGACGGCGCTATAGTTGGACTGGTACACTGTCGGGAGGGGATACCCTTTCTCTTTGCATATATCGTAGACGCGTTGCACGTCGGCAGGGGCGAAGTTACTGAGGCCGAAGCGCTTGAAGTGGCCTGCCTTGTAGGCGGTATTAATTCCTTGGAGCTGGTCCTCGAGGGGAATGGAAGGGTCGGGTGCGTGAATGTAGAAAATGTCAACCTGTGTGAGTTTTCCATTAGTCAAAACAATTTAGGACCTGGGACGGTGAGACATACCTTGTCCACTCCCAGCCGTTGTAACGTCTCCTTTGCGTGCTGTGGGATAGCTTCGCCTGTGCTGCCGCCCGGAATGAACCCACCTGGCGTCTTGCTGTCGATGATGAAGCGCTTGCCCCCACCCGTCTTCCCGATCCACTCCTCGGAGGGCCCGTAAAGGCGCGCGGTGTCGATGGTGTCGACGCCACCCTCCTCAAGCAGCTTGTAGAGCTTCTCGATGCTCTCTTGGTCGGGGAAGTAGGGGGACACTGGATTAGGGCCGATTGGGAAGCCGCCGAAGACGATTTTGGGGAAAGTGTTGGCCATGGTGTGACTCGTGAGGAGGAGGGTAACTGTTGATGTCTGAGAATGAGGATATGCGACCCTTTATATACCCGAACCCTTTATATGCCCGAACCTCTATATCACTTACCAATGCAAGACTTATCAATAATGCCCTTACAAATCCGATCAGACTGCAGTCTCCCACGGTTCAAATGCCGGTAATCAAGGGAATCGGTAGATGGTCCGCTCGCGTTGCCGCTCCGGTACCGGAAAGACTGAATACAATTCCTTTCGCACTTCCGCCGTGACCCGTCCGCCAAATTTTCTACCCCGGAAGTATACAACCCACTCGCCCCGGAGGCCGGGCTGCTCAGGAGAATCCGGGTGCGCGCGAATATGTTTCCTTTTGACTCTGATTACTCATTTAGGTGACCCGGCATATCTGGACGTCCCCCAGCTCGGCATTCGATGGCGCCGAGAAGCTCAAGATGATTTGCAACGCTCGTGCGCACGGTCAGTTTACCGTAATACCGCCGATGATTGCATATGCGTGCTGTCAAGTAAGTCAACTCCTCTACGCTGAGCCTTCATAAATAACTCCTCTTCCAGGCGCGGACGATGCTCTCGAAGTCCGAATGGACGCGCAAAGACGGCAAATACAGCTACGAATCCCTGTTCAACACCGTCATCATCAAACTGTTCGAGAACACGACGGCGCCCAGGACCGTCGATACCCTTCGCGGGGGTACCAAGAGTATGTGCAAAGTTTTTTTATCGACACTTTCTAATTCCTCATTGACAGAGTTGTATTCGGTAACTGCGGGAAGACTGGCGCAGACGCCTCCGACGACGAGGACGAAGACTCTGAGGCCTTCACCATTGCCGCTCGCTCCGCGGCCTCGTCCGAGTCTGACTCCGCTTAGTGGGTTTTATCTTTCTCGGTGTTCGGACCTTAACTGACTAAGACATGTATAGGTTAATCACTAATTTTCCTTCCCTGTAAGTGCTCGCGGACTCATCGCCGCCCATTCTGACTTGTTCCCGGCCGTTATAATCCCTCTGCGTTGTTGCTCAAGATTAATAGTGCAAGTGCGGGGAGTGGTTCTTCCTCGCCGCGTACGGTTGGCCTTGCTTACCTTGCTCAAGTTATTATTGTTCAACGTTCTGGCCATGGACTCGGCCGCGCGCGCTCTGCGCTAATTTGTATGTATCACGCCTTCGTTCCTTTCGTCATGTTAACAAGTTATTGTCTTCCCTCGGCTCATCCCGAATCATGTAAGTACGCTCGCGCTCTTCCTTATAGTGCTCCTGCTGACCGCTTCCCCCTCAGATTTTTTGTCATACAAGATCGCCGGCGCCGTTTCTCTTTGTAATTTTTTGTCTCTCAGGTTATCAAATCCAACGGTGAACCGGCTAGGCCTCCAGCTCTCGATGGTATAATTGTAAGTTTGTTTTCACGCCAATACTGTGTCAACTAATGGATTTGTCTTGTAGAACTTTATCTGCCCTCCTCGCTTGGCCCTGTGAGTTCTCGCATCGTTTTCCACTCTCGTCTTGCTGAATCATACCAACAGATTGCTGTATCACTGCCGTATCGAACATATGTCCCGTCCTGTAGCCCATCCTGTTGTATTTTGCAGTCTTAAATTTGACTTGACTTTGTTCTATATTATGTCGACCCAGGGCCGTCACTGTGATGAACAGGAGGACCTGAAGGGCTTGCGAGGTCAGTCAAGCCCTCACAAGGTATTTCAAGTCCAGCTGTCACGTATGCACGGGCGTATGCAGTGGGGGCTTCTGAGGCCCTTGAGTGCTTTTGGCGATGTGACAGTGGCCGAGCTTCCCAAAATTAATAGGCAGGACTCGGAGCTTAGCTTGCTTACGTTCCACACAAACTCGAGCGTTGATTTCACAAGCTCTCTTGCATGTACAACTCTAGCGCGAGCCTCCAGCACTTTCGGAGCGCCATCCTTCTCGTATACGGCGGCTGTACCGTTATCTGCTGCACGAGTGTTCTGCCGTCATCGGCGTCAAGTGGAGTTTTACGCGGAAATTTATACCGTGAGGTGCGGTTTGCCGTCGATCGTTCTTGCACCTCACGCTTACCATTTGTTGCAGCTCGAGTAGCTGAAGGAAGCGATTTAATGGCGCTGTGCCGCAGAATCCGTATCCAAAGGCGCCCCATAAAAAGGGCGACGCACCTGCTTGTCCATGAATCTCTGTGCTTGCGGCCTGCAAGCGTCACACACACGGGAGGTGGACGCACTCACCTGCGTCAATGGTCGTAGCGCATTTATATGCTCGAGACGCAGAGAGACCCACTGGCAGCAGGAAATAAGGAGACGTGGCCCTCGTCAGATAAATAAATAGGCTTTACCGTACGTATACGTCAGTTTTCTTTCGCTTCTGACAGCACGCTAACGTGGCATACTGACTTCAAGTTTAGGTACCCACCGACCTGGTCTCTAATCGTTTCTTGCTCTGACAGTAAGATTTACTTGTGGGCTTGTGGCGAACGCTAGCGCTGGTCCTTCCCGATAGATCGTGGGCTGGTCAAAACAGAGGATGCGAGCAGCAGGGGAGTCGTTCGAGACAGTGGTGGGTACCCCATTATAATTAGTGGAGACCGCAGTACTTACATACCCTTGCCACCGTAGGATTCAAATCGCAGCAGTTCCGCAGATCGTGGTTGCCATTCGAGAACAAGCCCAGGAATTTAGCGAACGGCATGCTGCAATGCCCTGGAGACTGGCCTTACGAGTCCGAATCGAAGGGAGTGGCGTTGAGAGAGTGGGGAGAGCCTCCATTGTTGGTCACTGGTCACCGTGCCGACCCTTCCCCTTTGAGCATGTGAAACACAAGCAAGACCTCCCTTCGCTCCCGCCACCATCTTCGCTGACTCAGCTCATACTCAGCTCGAGCACTGGCGCCAACTCTTCACAACTTCATTTTGAATATCTCACTCATCCGAGTCTATGTATTAGTATGGGAATCCCTTCCACACGTCTCCGAGTCCCAAAATCGTCCCGCGAGTCTGACCGCTTCAACCGTTTTTGTGTTCTTCCCCGCTAGGCTCTGAATCCCTCGTTTGCGCGAATATCAACCGCAATGGCGACGTGAAATAATCCTGCAATTATCCGGCGCTTCCTCCATGACGGTCGGTCAGCGCAGTCAAAAAAATTGTCAATCTACGTAGAACGGCACACCCGGAAGTCTTTGAAATCGGGCTGCCCATACACGAAACCTTCATTTCAAATGGTACGTTTACTTCTTGCAGATCATCTCTTTTGATTGCTGAATACTAATCACATAGGCGACCGCTTAACTAAACCTTTTCTCAGAGAAAAAGAGTCTCAGGTAGTCTCTCCAAGACCGTGACAGACGCTGTAACATTTGCGCTCGTTCCTCGTAAGTCTCAGGGCGTTTCTCGTTTGGTACGTTCGGAAATAATTCTAGCCAGTGCCTGAAACGTACAGAAAGATCAGGACCAAGACGGAGACTTATCGGGTGGGCTTCCTTTATTCATCGTGGTCGTTTTGAGGCCCCGATTAAAAGTCGGATGACCTGCTCTTTCAAGGATTTTGAGAAATATTCCGCCACTACTGGTATCCCTAGATTACCGGCGCGCGACTTAACACGGACACCTCAGGCTTTGGTTTGGTCGGCTCGAAGAGTCAAGTCGAGTGGTTCTCTTACTCACCAATGCTCTCGGCCCGAAGCCTGAAGAGTGTAGGCTGGCTCGAGGCGGACGAGAAGGAGCGTACATTTACCACCGTGACCGTCGCATCCAGGCTATACATGTATCTCTCTTTTTTCTTCTCCTACGACCACCAGGACTTCGAGCACATCCTCAGTACGCTGCAGCCGTTAACTTGCTGCTACATACTCTCCTCGCGCCCACTTTAAACAAACTCTCACCAAAATACGCGGCCTGGTCGTACTGTAGCTCACCGAGAATCCGTTCTTCATTGGAGGGTGCTGAAGCAATCTTCCGCGTAGTTCCCTTGTAACGAATCAGGAGTCGAATGATCCTTTTTATGTCAACACATGATTGCACTGGTAGTGTACGTGTTCGTTCTTGTAAATCAAAATAAACTGTTTCGAGTCAGTGTAAAATAAATATCCTAGGCATAGGGTGCGGTAATGGTCGAGCGTAGCAAGTGCAATAAATATTTAGTGGGTAGTAGGATGTGCGGAGTGTACAGATGTGACCGAGCCTTGCGATATTGGAATAAAGATAGGTTGTGGTTTGAGGAAATTCAGGTGTTGAGCAGGAAGGCAATACTCATTCGAGATGTAGAAGCCAGAGTGGAGGGCGCGCGCACAGGTTGCAGTACGGGCACGGCTGTAATAAGAGTCGGGTGAGTAAGTTCCAGTGCACAAGAGCTGAGCATGGGTACCTTGCGGAGCACGCCGTTTTCCTGCACGAATATAAGACGAGATGTATAGTGGTGACGAAAATGAACTCACCGCCGGGTCTGTTGCGGGAGGGAGAAGAGGGCGCCAGTTGGGATTTTATCTTCCTACTGGTGCGTCGCTGGGAGTTTATAATCAGGCGTGGGGAGTTTTTTTAAACAAAGTGAAGGATGGAGGAGACCCACGAGAGGAGATGGCATTTTGTTGGTGATATCTACATGGCCTTAGGGTGCGGTTGCGAACACCGGGAGCGGCAAACTCACCAAACATTGCGGATTTCTCTGCGATTGTCAACACTGGGTGGGAGTTAGAATGACTGGGTAACGAGTGGAGTGCCTTACTTCTTGGTTTCTTGGGGGCCTTTCTCCGCGGAACATGTTTCGCTTCAGGATGTGTGGTGAAACCGCGGGACTTGGGGAGGGGGGCGTTGGGGTCGCTATATTGGCGTGAGCAGAGAAAGGAATGTAAGGGGTCCAAGTGCGTACCTTGCACCACGAGCTGCAGCACGAGCGAGAACAATAAAAGGCTCGCGCAGGTATAACATCAGCAAATCCGCGCAACGCTGATCAGCGAAGATCAGCGCCTATGATTTGATGTCCGCCGTACCAGCTGGTACCAGCCTGGTATTAGCTGGCACTGGCTTATTACCGCCTCATTACCGCTTGCAACTTTTACTGGAGCGGGTCAGCGCTGGCGACATTTCCCAGGTCGGGCCGTTTTCACTGCCCTCGATGCCCATTGCCAGCTCTGGTCCATACTAAGTTGTTCTTATGGAGCCGCAGAATAATACAATAATAAATCGATTTCAAGAGCACTACTACTTTACAGCACGGCAGTACAGCTATGGGCGGGAATGGAATAGAGGGTCCAAAACGAGGCATCTATGTATGAGAAAGCGGAGGTGGATCGTCGACTCACCCACTGCGTTGTCGACGTGCCCACCTTCGTACCACTGATTGCAGAATAGACCACGTGAACTGGGCCACACGAGGGAAGGGTGGTGCTACGGCCGAACTTGAGGAAACACGAGGGAAGGGTGGTGGTACGGCCGAGCTTGAGAAAATCGCTTGCGGTATTGCATTGGGGTGAGAGCTTGCGGGTGAGAGCTTGCGGCATTGAGAAGGCCTGTGGCATTGAAAGGGCTTGAGGGCGTGTGCGATGTTAAGAGTTTGCGACATTGAGGAGGCTTGAGGACCAGCGGCTTGAAGGCGGTTGCAACGTCGGGGGAATTTACGACGTCAAGGAAATCTTGTACTGGTCGCCTTGACAGGCCATCTGAGTGGTGTGGGCAGCTTGAGAACGGCGGCTGGCGGTGGATGCGTGGACAGCGAAAATGTTGAGGAAAGCAGAACGCAAGGCGGAGAGGTAGGGCGGGGGACATGGGAGAAGGGAAGAGAGAGAAGGCAGCCCATCAATTGGCGTCGTTGTGTCAACATGCACGTGTCCCATCTTTGATGCGCACGGACCATCAACTGATTCTTGCGACTCAGACCCAGCCAGGTGATAAAGGCGAGTTCTCGACGATCCTTCAAGTTGTTGAGTTCGGATTGCAGAGTCCATCAATGATTTTCGAGTCGGTAACCAAGAGTTCATCCAATCAAGTTCCACAGGTCCTGCTCGAATGCTCAAGGGGAAAATACACTAATGTTGTGGAAGACAAGTCTCTAAGCTTTACCACTCCGACCGTTGAGCTGAGGGGATTACGAAGAGGAATTTGTGTGAAAGCTCGGATTGGTACAGAAAGAGTATATCCTTGTCACCGCCTACCAGAACCTCGCCATAACTTAGTCTACTGATCTGGAATTGTGAGGGTATTTATGTCTGGTACATAGGTGACCAGTAAGCGACCGTCTGGTATTGCGCTGGGAGTAGCTGGTGAACGCTGGTGAGCGCAGATCTGGCGATATCAGGCTGATATGCGATCAACATTCCCACCCGGCCAAATCCGCGTTGTGCCGATTTGCTGATGAATGTGAGGTTCATTGGACCGTTCATCGGGCGGGCATAGAGATAGGTCGCGAGATACATGCGGAAACTTTCCCCGACCTCCTCGGGCTTGCGCATGCCTATGAACGGGCACGGCGTCATGTCCTCATAGCTTCCCTCTGACAGAAGCAGGCGTGCGACGGTCGTGGGTGAGGTGAGAACGGCGAGCAAGAGCTAGCGAGAAGTTCAAGGCGAGTTTCCGAGCCTAGGACACAGTATACATACCTCCCTATGCTCAAAATCCATGCCAAAAAGGTCCACAATGATATTCTCGACGTTGGTCCTCAGCGCGATATCGCCCACCGCCGCGAACGCTGCCGGAAACTTGCTCGCGTTCTCCCAGGCAATCTCGTTGCCAACCAGAGGAAGAGGGCCAACATAGAAGGACTTGCAGTCCATAGCACATGTAATAAAGGTTTGCACGCGTTCCTCGAGCGCTGTGTTCATGGTGCGCTGTAAGAGGAAAGTCGAGCACAAGTTTTGGCGTGCTCTGTTTGTACGAGGCCCGATTAGGCAATCAGTCGATTCACTTTGATAGTTTTGAGATGCACGTGAGTGGCATCTCGGCCGGTCCAAATGCTTTGAAACTCCGACATCCCATTGTCCACGCTCTCCTGCGCTCTCTTTCTCGTACCACCACCACTCACCATCCGGCCTTCCAGGCGTACTCCTCCATCTCCCCACAAACTTTTGCGTCGTCAATGAGACATTTATGCCCTCTAACCATTCCCCCGACAACGTATCGCTGCTGGTGTTTCGGCCATGCCACTCATTGGCGTTGCGGGTGCGGCGGTGTCGCTGAAGAATCATAATTGCGGGACGGCGCAAATGTGGAGGGAAAGGCAACTGGTTTCGATTGAAGGTGCTGTGGACGCCCCGTGCTGCGATATTGTCAGTCATTCCCTTCTTTATCAACGATCTGGGTGCGCGATTACGCGCCTCCCTGGCCGCCGAACGGTGCATGGGGCCGCAATATCATGCAGTGTGCCCTTAAAAACGTCCTTCCCTCCGTTTGACGCGTCGGATCGCGTTCGAAACATACAATTCCACCCGTATTTAGCACCTCTGACTTGCACTGTGTATTTATTAAATCCAATCCCCTTCATTACTGGCCACTCACGAACCGCAAAAAAAATCGGATAACCTCTCAACCCGCCCTTTCGCTGTTGCCACCTTTGTGCCACCCCGCATTGTGTTTTCCAAGCGAGAGCGGAGATTCAAAATTCCTTTGCAGAGAGCCGAACGGCACGTCACGTGCGTCCAAAGTCGTGGGGCTAAAAGTACGAAACTCACTTTGATCGTTCACTCAAACTTCGTATGCCAAAAGAGAGAGACACATACTATCACCAACTGCTTACCGGGCCGAACTGGTTAGTGGGCCACTTGGGGAATACAGGGATTTACCTGCAGAAATATGTGGTTTTGTGACTCGTGGGATAGAGTGGGATCCTAGACGATGTTGTGCATCAAGTTTTGAGGCCGAGTGATCCGTTGATCACAAGCTGTGCACCGTTTGTTTCCGGAAGCGGGGTGAGAATCAATCAATTCTTATCTCCGAACCGACCCACGCTGTTCTTTCTCTCTTTCCGCGACCAATTCTTGACCGATTGACGAGTTTGCGGGCTCCTTTTGTTCCCACTATCGCGTAGATTCCTATGGGGGAGGAGTACACTCTAGAGGGACCCGAAATTGCCGGTTACACCGTTCACGAACGGCCAAACCTGTTGCTGGATGGCGAAGTAGAGACGACTCTGTAGGGATCCACCCGAAATGGTCCTGGCCATGTATCTTGGTATGTACCTTGGGGACATATATTGGGATTCTATCCCAGGTCCCCAAGCCCTCCACTGTTTTTACCTGGTGGTCACCATGCAACATCACGCCAAATCATCCAATTTCCGTCACACATAGAAATGGATTTTCTTCTAGGGGTTATCAGTACGAGGGAGACATGAAATCTACCTAAGTATGTCCTCATCCTTGCTATTTGATGTTTTGAATCTTCACTTGGACCGAAACCCCTGTCTGCGCTTTGTAGTGCACACCATTCGGTCAATACCCCAATATCCCCTTTCCTCCATCCGTAAAACGGTCGATAATATTGATCCCTGTACACCTTAAACTAATGTTTTGAGTGTTCAAAACGATGTATTGGAACCCTATGAATGATTTTGAATGCACTGGGATCCCTATTTTGAAGTACGCGGAACGATTTAACGCGGTGGCCCACTAAGCCGTTTTTTTCCCATTTGGGGGTAGCGCCGAAATTAAATTCAGCAAGGGCGGAAATGGTCACCGAAAATTGGTCCAAAATGTCTTATATCACTCTTAGTATGTCGACCTTCATTGTAAAGCAGAAACCTGCGCCGCTGCATCACCTTGTGAGCCAGCCAGAGGCCAAAAATGCTAAGGTGACCCGGTAACCGGTCACTGATAGTAGTAGCAATTCATTTAAGTACACTAACGGGTATACTGTGGAAGAGCTTAGAATATCTTGCAAGAGACGAACATCTGTCACTTGCCTCCCGATGCTTGAAATGCCTCATCATGGCGGGCTGTGCTGGTGCAGCCGCTGCAAGTGGCGCACTGGGGGATGAAGAGGGTCAACGAAAATGGATTGAAAAACAACAAATTCTGGCTAACGGAATTTTTTTCGCCTCCTCTGTGATGACGACAACGAGCTCACCAAACAAGTGATTAAGCCAGTCCCCCAGCTGAGTCTCGTCTCGCAGGTCGTGCGAGCGTACAGCGAAGACCGAAGCAGAGAAGCTGGGCGGCAAGTCGATCACGTCTTCGATGTCGCTCAGAACACTCTCCGTGACATGCTGGAATTATTCTCAATGCCGAGGTGAACAGTGTTGGCCAAAACACACATACCTTGATCGCAATGGGCGTGGCCAGGCCACTGTCGCCAAGGCGGTCAAAATATGTGGGGAGAGATAGTATCGTAGGGTTTCGCGCCCGTTGGCTTGCTGCTGCGCGAACCGAGGGTCGCCCGAGCTCGGAATGTTCAGCGTGAGGGAGGGATGGGCAAAGTGACTGCTTGGTTTCGACTCGAGCCATGCCCTGGCGACAGCGGCAATCTGCTGGGCGTTGGGCAGGGACATGAGGGGCGAAGATAAGCTACGTCCAGCGAGCGGTTAAATACGTACCTCATTACCATTCTTGTCCTATTGAGGCCTTTGCGTTTCCCATCTTCTTCAAACCACGAGGCCAAAGAAGGAACAAACGGTTTCGCTGCCGGAGCATTGGGAGGTTGCTGCAAACCGGTATTTCAGTGGCCGAACCTTGGCGGCCAAGGTGATTTAAAGATCCAAATCCAATCAGGCCAACGAGATGATCGTGTTTAGGGAATGTGTGCAGCGACATGAACAACCTTTGAGCAACGAATTACTTGCAACATTGGCACCAGGAAAGAATTTCAGATCCCAAAAAGGGATTGACGACGCTGGAACCCAATTGATTTCAGGAAGGTAGGTTAGGATTCGAATGGTTTCAAGGACGAAGTTGCGCGACGTGCAGAAATACAGGCCCGGGTACTTGAGGTTGACGCAGAAGCCGTTAGTAAATTCAAAGTACCCTCCCCTCTCCAATCCCGAGGCCCAAAGAGATAGCGTGGCGTACTTTTCCAGAGCCAGATCATCGGGAGACACCACTTTTGCGCGAGACGTGCTGAAACAAGGCAGCCGACAAAGACAACAAAATAGGGCCAACGAACGGTTACGAGTACGGATGTGCGACGACATTCAAAGCTCTGACGACAAAATTCTTTGCAAAGTTGCCGCTAGGATAGAACTCGAGAGCCCAACCATCGTTGAAACCGCATCGATTGTGTCCGCAGTGGAGCCGTCACACTTCGTGCGCTGCACTCTGCTGCATTGACGAGCTTCGTCCTCTCGTTTTTCCGTCCATATAAACGAAGCGGTGGGAGATTGGGGGTGGAGGTCGCGCACGAACGAAACGCTGCTGTAGAATAGGTCAGTCGCAGCGGAAGAAGAGATTAAAAACAAGCCATACAGTTGCTTCATTGGCATCATCTTCCCGTGTACTGTCCATCTCCCTCCCGTCTTTCCTCCGACCTCTCTCGCCACCGCGCGCACCCCCGTCGCATGCACGCCTCGGGTGCTCGGGACCTCGTAGGTTGCAAGGATACCCGGTCGCACCCGATCGCCAGCTGGCCTCCGCCGTCTTCGCGTGTAGAAACGAGACAGCCGGCGGGGGATCAGGAACGACAAAAGATGTCGATAGCCCGCATGAGCGAAACTGAGGAATAGAATCAATCGCCACGTCAAAAATGATTGAGGGGGAAGCCCGTACCATCGCTCCCAAATCCTCCCAAACCGTATCCCACCCCAAAGTTCCCTCGACGATTCCTATAGATCGACTGCAACCGCTTACACTCGAGATTCCGCCCTCGCGACTCTCGCACGCTGCGCTTGACGCCACATGTACACAGAGATTGGATAAGGATGAATATTGTAGTACGGCAGTGTCGAGAGAGGCGGCGCAGACGAGCCCGCGCGTCGGTGTCAGACCGAAGTGAGGTCGAGATGAGGACGAGTAGCACATGTGGAGACAGATCTGCCCAGGACCAGAAAGTACAAGCGTCGTTCGCAACTTGTAATGCGTCGAGATGGATGACGCGCAGACACCGAAATCGCTGCAGACGACGAGGTGAGCGGGAGTGAAAAAAAAAAAAAAAGGAAAATGGGCGAACATACATAGCCTGAAAACTCGCGATGCGCCGAGACACGAGCCCGTCGAATATCCTCAGCAACATCGAAGCGCGTGTCAGTCCATAAGACCCCGCCACCGCTGCTGGCGCGAGAAGGAAACCTAAGGGCGCTGCAGGACAATAGATTTCTAGCCGTGCGGCGCGTTCGTGTCAGGCAATCGGTATCCTGCGTGAGCGAGAAGTAGTCGCAGTGGATGATCGCTGCCAAGGCGCAATGAATACTGGACGTTACAGATCGCGCTCACCATTGCTTCAAAGTCTGAAGAAAAGATATTTTCCTGCGAGAATACGAGAAGCTCGCCAAGATACGTGGACCGCGGGTGCCGTGGGTTTTAGCCCTGCGGCAAGGGTTAGCGGACGAGAACGAAGTAGGAACAGCGGGCTTTACTGGATATCTACGGTCTTGAAGAAAGGGCTCGAGGGTGACATGAAGATCGGGTCTTGACTGCGTTACTGTGCTCAGCGGAGTTGAAGATCAAGCTTTGTCGCCGGACGGTGACGGAGTTACCGCCTGCAAGAGAATGAAGCATGAGCATAAAGACCGTCGTAGCGGTATACTTGCTTACCGCTACGTGGCTTCACCTCTCCACTACAAGCATTCCAAGTTACTCTTGAATCTATAGAACGCGTGCGGCGAGTGTAGACCATCCACATCGACGATTGGCATGAAGGTCAGAGGAAAGATTGGGCGGGCGCCGGCGATGTCGTCGGCAACGGCCATGACGTGGTGGCAACCACGTCCTTCCGAGTCTCGCGTTCATCGTGGTCCACTTTCCGCGCCACGGTCCCCTCGTCCGCTTGAGCCACGCCCCTAGTCTTCGGATGGACGAATTGAAGAATTAAAACCAGTCATAGCAATTCTGAGGATAAGAACCAGACTGGCAGCCTGAGGCCCCACGGAGTCAAGGACTCCGTCGACACGTCTTCATCGTTGTATGCGCCTACGTCGCAGGCCGCCTCGTGCTAGCTTCGAGCCTTCGCCTCGCCTGGCAGGTTCGAGCAGATTGCAATTCCTCCCCAAAAAATGTTTGAATGGCACCAGCCTTCTTCACGCACCCGCTGGAAAATCGACTTGGAAGAAGATTAAACCTGCCAGCCGTTGTGGAGAAACTAATAAAATTCGCTTCATTCCCAGCACACCACACCGGTACCCAGATTCTTGACGAAGATTGGGCAGATACCTCACCGTTCTAAGCAAGCCCAAAGTTCTTGCGGCTAGATTATTTGCGAGTTGATCCAGAGCGCGGCCACCAGAGGCAATTGGTGCAAGAGGTAAACAGAGACCAATTTGACCTGGGTTTGATCTTGACGTCTTCAACTCAATCAACAAGAAAACACCAACCCGAAGGGCTCATCGGAAAGCTACGATGTTAAAGACGCGGGCTCAAGACTTTGTATTCGAGAAGGTCTCCAGCCTTCAGGACGGCCACTCCTGCTCAGATGTTTTTCCCGTGGCGCTAGTTCTGAACTTCAACTTGAAGCAATTTTCAGTCACTCAGCTCTCGCGTACAGGGCTGTATTCACGAATGTTCTGTTGCCAATAATCAGGTGATGGGTGGCACTGGCATAGCCTGATGGTACCTACGCGAATCACCTCTGGGATTCGAATCACAGAGTAAACTTGACTTGCCCGAACTCTCTGATAAATTCCAATGCTATCCTCACTGCGGTCCACCCCCGACTTGGATTTTCACTGGGGGTCCTTTGTGAGGAAATTCGACTCGTCGGGCGTTGAGGACAGAGGTATAAAACCCGTTCAACGTGTTACCAGTGTACTCGAGATACAATGGGAAGAGAGGCACTTGGTCACATTTTTTGTATGCATTTATCATCAGCTTCTCTCGGTATCAACCTTCGCCTCAGGCCTCAGACTCGATATATTCTCGAGAGACTGACAGACAGGCGAAAAAAGATGGCATTCAAATTGGACTTCGGGTGAATCCGCTCCTCACTTCCAGGGGATTTCATCGTGCAACGTTGGCGGACGGGTCATGGCGGAAGTGAAAAAGGAATTGTATTTATTCGATTCCAGAGCGGCAACGCGAGCGAACAATCTACCGATTCCCGATTCCCGTGATCGGCGGCGTTTGTTGAACCGTGCGAGTCCGATAGGATTTGTAATGGGCGCACAGTGCAATGTCTTGTGACGGCGGAGTGACGGGACGATCGATCCTTTCTCCTCCGTCCACGACACTTCGGCGGCTGCTGGAAGACTCCGCAAGCTCGCACTCGGCATACCTGCCTCAAGAGCTCTGGGGCATTCTTTTCGAGCGGACCATCTACCGATTCCCGTGATCGGCGGCATTTGTTGAACCGTGGGAGATTTAGTGAAGGCATTATTGGTAAGTCTTGCATTGGTAAGTGATATCGAGGTTCGGGTATAAAGGGTCGCATATCTCGATTCTCAGAGATCGACGCTTACCTTCCTCCTCCCGAGTCACACCATGGCCAACACTTTCCCCAAAATCGTCTTCGGCGGCGCACCAATTGGCCCTAATCCAGTATTCCCCTACTTCCCCGACGAAGAGAGCATCGAGAAGCTCTACAAGCTGCTCGAGGCGGGTGGCGTCGATACCATCGATACTGCGCGCGCTTACGGGCCCTCCGAGGAGTGGATCGGGAAGACGGGTGGGGGCAAGCGCTTCATCATCGACAGCAAGACGCCAGGTGGGTTCGCTCCGGGCAGCAGCACGGGCGAAACCATTCCACAGCACGCAAAGGAGACGGTCCAACGCCTGGGAGTGGACAAGGTATGTCTCACCGTCTGAGTCCCTAAATTGTTTTGATTAATAGAAAACTCACACAGGTTGACATTTTCTACATCCACGCGCCCGACGCGACCATTCCCCTCGAGGACCAGCTCCAAGGAATCAATACCGCCTACAAGGCAGGCCACTTCAAGCGCTTCGGCCTCAGCAACTTCGCCGCTGCCGACGTGCAACGCGTCTACGATATCTGCAAAGAGAAGGGGTACCCGCTCCCGACAGTGTACCAGTCCAACTACAGCGCCGTCGCGCGCAAGAACGAGGCGGTGCTCATCCCGCTGCTACGCAAGTTGGGGATTGCGTTCTACGTTTACAGTCCCATCGCAGGCGGGCTCCTCACCAAAACCGCCACGCAATTGCGCGAGGGCGCGGGTCGGTTCTCGAAGGAAGATGGGATGGGGGGGTTATATGCAGGACTTTATAACAAGCCGTCGTATTACACCGCGTTGGATTTGTGGGCGGAGGCGGCGAAGGAGGCGGGGTGCAGCAAGGCGGAG
>JARJCM010000373.1:0-89558 GCA_029233265.1 Mycena alexandri | reverse complement strand
TCAAAACGCGTCGTGAATGAACTTGGGTTTGAAAAAATTACGTGGAATCGTCAGTTGCGTCGTGTCCACGCCGACCCTTGTGAAGCGATTCGGACGCGTAGATGCCCGAAATTACCGGGCTGAGGCTCTCCGAGTGAACACGTAAAAGCGGCTCAGCACCGTGCACAGCAGCGTGCGGGGACGGCTTGATAGTGCTCTCCGTAAATTCCCTGTTATATGTAGGAGTATGCAGTGCGCACAATTGATTTCCCAGTGGGTGGAGGATTGTGGTTTAACGGAGTAGACGTCCGCGTCATTTCTTGTGCCTTTCAGCGAACTCGTCGTCAATTTTTTGGTCCAATAGTGTAACCCCAGCAGCGCCAGTGTTTCCTTCGCCTTGATTTTTTTATCGCGAGGCAAAATCGCTTGTGATCGTCGGTGAAGAGACCGATCGATGTTCGGGTAAGTATTTCCAGTCCATTGTCTGGCATTCTGGCGGAGACATGAATAAGTGCGGTCGGTGGGGGGCCTTCTAGGCTCACCCCGCGAGCAGTGACAACAAGTTTCAACCAGAGCATTTACTGTGCGAAGGGTGGATTTCAGGGTGGGTCTCAACACGCTAGAAAAGCCGGGCCGATGAATGCATCGTGTGGCGGAGTTTGGCGAGGTTCATGGATTTTTAGCGACGCGCTCGATTTGCTGCCAATCCAATTGACATTGTGGCGGAGGACGTGCAGAACTAGACCAAGTTTTGAGGAATTCAGGTTGAACGTTAACGTTCAAGTTCAGGGCAGACACGACGCGATCACGTGGTGACGTGCCATTGGCTCCTAAGTCCCAAATTGCTTCAATGCTGCCTGTCAGTGTGGGTATTCATATCCATATGTTCCAGGTTCGGTGCCAGCTTTGCCAGTCGGAATTTGGTCATTTTGCGCCTGTGAGACGTACACGAACTGATGCTGTGCAGGACCCTCCGATTCGTTCACTCTACCCGCCGGCTAAGATATTATTCCTTTTACATCGTTACTCGGAAACAGCTATTGTGGGGTCCGCTTCCCGCCCTGGGGCCTCCCATATTTCGACGGGTGCTCCGCCGCTCCCAGCGACTTGTCCCACCAACTTGAACGTTATCCCAGCAACCTCCGCCATTCCCCACAGCGCTCGTTCCCCAGCATCTCGCTCTTTGTACCCTAAAACCACTCGGGGCCGTTCTGGGCTTAATTCTACCAGGTTCTTCAACGTCCGCACGAGGGATGGGAAGGAGGCGGTGTTATATGTTACATCGGCCATTCTACGGGCAAAATTGAGGATCCTGACCCATCAGGCCCGGGGAAAAGGAAGAGGTCGGCATACATGATAATGTCGAATGCTCCACATTCTCGTACACACTCGGGAAACTCCTCGTCGTCCCAGTCTAAAACCGCAGCTTCGACGCAAGAAGTGTTCGCAGTAATATTGTGCTGCAACAGCGGCATAGCGGATGCTACCGAGCTGGTTATATAACAACCTGGGCAGATATAGAGACAGGTCACACTCACCGACATCTGTGGCGATGATACGATCGGTTGGACGGAGAGCCCCGAGCACAATACTAACGAGGCCGATCCCAGCGCCCAGTTCAAGAATCCGCAGGGCTCCGGGGAACTCAAAAAAGGAGGAGGATGCGAGACCAACCATGCACTCAGCCCGATGCCGCATCCCAAATCTTTTTGTCCAGGTCAAACGACGTTTGCTCCGTGATTATTACTCTCTGGTCGTCTCCAAACGAGTACACGCGTTCAATCTGATCCTGTAGCTTTGCTTTGACTTTGCTGCTCTGTGGCTTGCCGAGCAGAATGGGCATGGACATGACGGAGAATGGCAGGGTACCCTTCGCATCGGCATCCAGATGAACGTTATTGGACTTGGGGCTACTTCGCAGCACCAGTCTCCAAGCGCCGTGCACAGACGAACGCGGAAGCGGCACAGGGATTTCCTTGTATGCGCTGGATTGCCCGCGCCATGTAGTCAGTTTCGTGGACTTGGTCTCTTCGCCAGTCGCCATGGACAGCCATGAATAGTAAATGTCCTGCACGTCCTCAGATAGCTGGCAGCGCGTTAAAGTATCAAACTCCGTGGTACCAGCGAAGGAGCGCTACCTCAGTTCTGAGGTCATTAGCGATTTGCGGAGTGATTGAGAGGCTATTCGAGCAAGAGGCTGGCGGTGGACGGAGAAAGGAGAGGTAGAAAAACATTTCATCGGTTTATGCCGAAACTGCCGATTTTCTGATCGGCCGACGAGGATTTTTTTTTCGCTTCAATTCCAGTTTTCTATTGTACAAATTATGATTTTGAATGGGTAGGGTCTGCGACTACAGCTCTCATCCAGTTCCAGAACCGAGGACCATACACATAATACGCTGCCCCAAAGGCTGCTCCTCCCAGGTGAGCAAAATGATCGAAGAACCTAAGAACCAATGAGAATGCTGGCGAGTTTCCGACGACTAAAATCTTACCTCCATCCCCGCCATATCCCCAGGATGTCCAACAGCAGGAAGCTACAGACACCCCACTGGACAGGTACAGAGTAATTGGGGGGATAGAAGAGCGCGAGCTCTGCGTTTGGGAAACCCAACGCCGTTAATGTCATCAAGGCGTACAGTGCGCCCGTCCCTCCGACTCGCGGCGTCAGTTGATTTTTAGGATAGGAGGAGGAGAATAGGGATCGGAAGAAAGAGCGTAGGCGAGATCTTGGAGGGGGAGAAGGTCGGAGCGCAGAGGCCCACGTATCCGGTTTTATCACTGGTTGACTGGACGGCAGGGAGAGGCGAGATACTAGACGTGGATATAGTACTTTGACCTGTATTACATGTGACGTCAAAGCCGCGAACAACCCGGCTACCCAAGTTAATTGAAGGTCTTCTTCAAACAAAAATGGGTGGACTAACCCGCAATAAAGAACGCCAAGAAATGGAAACGGGTTGTAGATTCAATTTGACCATCTGGCATCCGTTCCTGTCGTTGAGAGAGATGAAAAGAGGCCGAGGAGCCTTCAACAGGTTTAGAAGGGTATGGTAGAGCGAAGGAAAACGCATACCGAATCCATCCAGGAAAAGTAGATTCAGTGCTAGTATGAAGGCAATACGTGAACTATCCCAGGTTCAAGCTCTGCGGGAATAATTGTAAGACAATCATCGCACCTGAACATGCTAGTGAGCATCGTAAGGGATCGCCCTGACAATGGATCATGCACGAAATTGCGCAACATGAACGGTTTCAACCGTCTGGATTTCCAAGCCAGCCACACGCCGACATTCAGGAGACAAATCTTCCAGCAAATCCTTTTCCCCTCGGATACGTTGAGGTAGGATTGGGCCACAGTCGCCCAGGCAAGCATGATGCGATTTCTTACACCATTCCCCAGGCCCTCCGTGACGCTGCCCACAGTCTTGAGCCCATCTCGTAATTCCTGGCGCGCACACGCGTCAGCGCAACATCGGCGTGGCAAAGAAAAACGCGCACTTGGGCGAGGACATTATTGGCAGCATTTTTCATATCCATAGAGGTGATTGTATGCGGCCACGTCTGAGCCCGATGCGCGCGTCCGCGCACAAGTTTGTCTATCCATTCATCGGTTTCGGTGTTCGTCCACGCGGCAGCATAAGCAAACACGGTGCATGTCCCTAATACTGTAAACTGAATTCGACTATAGCTGGGAGCTCGACGAGAGGTACACCGCGCTTACAATAACTTGTCTCCGAATTGAGAGGCGGCCAATTTTTTGGGCTAGGCTGGGCTCCCGAGGTAGAGCTAAAGATGGGGCCGAGAGTGGTTTTGCCGTGGACCTACACGGTGTAGGACAGGTAAAGGAGCGACAGTGAACGCGTATGCGCGGAAATGAGTCGCTTGAGCACCGGCGAAAGGCAGACCAGAGCATTTGCGAACCACACATCAGTCAACAGAAACACGCTTGTTATGGACGTCGACTCGGAAATGCGACGCGGATTGGTTCGACTTCCTCCAGGCTCAGAGATGGTTACGGATGCAGATGAGGAGGTCGCGCCTTTGCGGGTCCCATGTGCATTGGCTGACGGATATCACAGGTCTTTATTTTGTACTCGAAATCTACCCCGTCTTCCAATGAACTTCGTGGCTTGGGCTATCTTGATTCTCATAAGGATACGCTGACTCTGAGCTTCGAACTCAAGCCTCCCACTTGGTCGAACTCTGGTACAGGCAAACAAAAGCGAAAGCTGGCTTCTCGAGTTATTCAAGATAAAACCGTCGAGATCCAACTGGCTCAGGATAAGACGGCTCTGAGAACAAGAGCGGGCGACACCGGGTCTGTGGTGTGGAGAGCGAGGTAAAGCAACTCAATTTTCTGCCCTCGTTTCCTGACAGACCAAGGTCATCGGATTAGCGTCGATTTTGCGCAATTGATTCTCCAGCAACACCATGCAAAATCCCCAACCTCAATATTCGATGAGGGACTTCGAGATGCCCGTGTTTTGGAGTTGGGGTTCGAATGTCCATCCGCTTTCGTGACCACCTCTCATGAGCAAAAGTAGGTCGGGTACTGGCCTCCTCGGTATTGCGCTCTCCCCTCTCGTTGGCCATTATACGGCTACAGACATAGCAGAGCTCCTTCCTCTCATCCGAAAAAATATGTCGTTAAATTTCCCCGGGTGGCCGCACGTTAAGCAAGGTACCGCAGCGGAAGGGCGGAATATTTCCGCGTTCGACTTTAATTGGGAGACGCTCCTTTCAACTCCGGCCTCGCGTCGATCTCAACTGTTTCCTCTGCCAGCCTCGCCCTTTGACATTGTGCTGATTGTCGACTGCATCTACCATCCCACCCTTCTGCCTCCTCTCCTGGGCGCCATGGACTACGTATCGACGGCCGGGACCACTGTTGTCGTGGTGGTCATGGAGTTGCGCGCTGAAGATGTGACGAGAGAATTCCTCGAGGGCTGGCTGCGCAGCGGCGAATGGGAGGTGTGGCGGATGTTCGTGGATGCGGAATTCTGGAAAGACACGCCGTATGTAATGTGGGTGGGATGGAAAGGTCACGATGGCGACTCTATACCTCTGGTTTAAACCAGACTTCTCCTTTGCCTCCAAGAGCATGGAAAAATCCGCGCAACAAAATACATTGCTAGTTATTGTGTTCTACTACTTAGTGCTAGTCATCCGAATTGTTTTAACTAAAGATACAGTGAAAAGTCGGTCCGTTGTCTGTTATCGTAAATCATAGGTTGCTTAGAACAACCGATATTAATATCGTTGCAATCGTAAAGAGGAAGGAAGAGGTCCGTATTGAGGTCGCAGAATTTGCATTCCGGTCTGTGGATCCCGCAGTGGCAGCCGCAGACACAGAGCCAATCGTTGCACTGGGTGCTGCCAAGTGGAGGTTTCCATTCATCGAGAGAGAGTAGTCGGACAGACTAGCGAAGCCTATAGAGGGAGGGTTGTGACGGAAAACAGAGTACACATTTTTCTGTTGAAAGTTTAGCACCGTGCATCAGAGGCAGTGTGAAAGTCAGACAGACCAGGAATGTGTCGCCAACGATCCACGACGGGGCTGAATCGCCGGTGGTGAGGCTGAAGAAAGAACCCAGGCACATTCCTTGACCCAATTCCTGCTCTTGAAAGTCGGCGGGACTGACATCCCAACTGCGGCCGCCAAACGAAAGGGTGACGGTGACGGAGGTATCGCATGCTAGAAGAGAGAAATATTGTAAAATTTGGCACTCGAGGCATAGAGATGTGACGCACGGTACATATAATAACCCTCATAATTGCCCGTGCCCGGCGAGGAATCGGGAATTTGGGCATAGATATTGGCGATATCGGTAGAGGGACCGCCCACTAAGGTGGTGCCGGTATCAATGGCGGCATAAGAGTCACTGCCAGAAGAGACAGATACTGAATTGCCCTGAACGGTGATCGCTTCAAGAATTTTAGTCAGCCCTTGCTGCGTCCTAGCGAAAGTGTAGACCGACCAGTAATGGGCAGGATCCAGTAGGTATTTGTGGAGCTGGGCATGTCGATATATTCGATGTCCCCAGTGTACAAGGTGGAATTGACGAAACCTAAACACGCAAGATTAGCTTGTGAGAGGAGAGTGAGGGAGGCCGGACGCACCCATTGTAAATGATCCGCCCGCCTCCTCTTCCCCGGCTCTAGATTGGTTTAGATACCTGGCGAGTCTGATCAGAAAGAAGAGATAATACCAGTCGAAACGACATACCGTGTCAGCTGGAAGGCCATTACAGGTGAATCCCATGCAGTCCCAGAAGCAAGTGTTTCCCAAAACGGTGTGGCCTGCGAGGAGGCGATAGCCTGCCAGGCGAGTCCGAGAAGACCAGACACAGGATTGGTAAGAAGTCCCGAGGAGACTTCATCGCAGACCGCGAAGACCTGATTGGCGACTGAGAAGCCCGCCATCTGTACAGTATCGGACATGAGTGTCCCGAGCGCCTCTCCACCTTGAATGAACGATGTTAGTTGGAGCTTGGGAAGATAGAACGGTGTCACTGACTGCCATATGTAATGTCGAAAGGAGTACTTTGGTTCGTGAGTGAGGACGACGCAGAAGGGTCGAAGGTCGGAACAGATGAACACCCTTCGTTGCAATTACTACCAGCTACCCACAGGTCACTGCGAAAATCAGGACGGTGAGCAGGATACGGACGATGGAAGACTTACGCTGATCCTGTATCAAGTATTACATCGAAAGAAACGGCAGGGGTTCCGATAGCAAGGGAGCCAAAATAACTGTCAATGTTTTAGAATGATAATAGACGGTGCCCTATATTGAACAGCACCTTGAGTCGGAACCCTGATTAGTGATTCTGAGATATTGGTTTAGTATGTGGTTTATGGGTAAAAAAAATAGGAGACAAACAGATTTGTGCCAGAGCTCCGTTTAGGCTTAACGACACGACCCCCATATTTCGCGGCGAGACCGGCGCGGTGGTTCTTTGCCCATAGACCGAAGTCATCTGTAGATCGACTGTGAACTCTGCGACGCAGGTCCATCGAAATCCCGTTCGGTTGTGGGGTTGGGGTCGCAAAGACATTGAAAACAAGAAAGGAGGCGACCAAAGTCAGGGGTAGCGTGGAGAGCATTGAAATCCAAAGCAATTCGTGACGATAGCGTTCAGAAATCGATTAGTGAGTGATTAGAGGGGAGTGAACTGCAGGGGTGCGATGGTACGTGTGCGAGTTTAAAAAGAATTTAAGACAGGGCCAAGCCACAACTGCGGAATAGCGATGTTAAGGATCACGGAAACGGAATGACATGCAATTCGATCGACGGACCAATTTGCTTCTACTTTCTTTCACACCGGCGCCGACGTAGACCAGGAGAACTTTGAGAGCCGGACTGGAGGCCTGGAGGGCGTTGAGGTTGACGGTTTGGGTCTGCTCCCATCAAGATGATATTCTTTTCATGTCAGTCGTGACATCATAAGTATGATAAAAGTAGACGGTGCCGCTTCGGCGCCTTCCGCTCTTTTGCCCGCAGCAGCCGAAGGACCGCTCTGCGCAGTTCGATTGCTGTTCAGTCCACAAACCCGGACTGTAGTAAGAGCGATGAGCCGCCGTTAGTTCCCGAGTCCGTTCCGTCGTGAGTATAATAAATCCTTGGGTCGGACTGTTTCGGCAATCCCGGCTGTGGAATATTTGCGTCTTGCGTAGGTGTTGGCTCGAACAAAACCATTAGCCCTCGTCCAAAGTTTTCCAAGTTTCTCAACAGGACTGGGCCAGAAAACGGGAGTCAGTGCCAACTGGGCCATACGTCGATGTCGGAATTCAGAGCCAGCCCAGTCGATGATTTTCCTAGTCGCTTGAGCCTCGCCTGAGTCTCTAGGACTGGGATTTTTCCTCGCCCTGTCCCTAGAAGCATTGCGAGCCTTGTGTGCCAATAAGCTATCAAGGTCTCTAACTCGGAGGGACCTGGAAGGACGCGGGAGTGGAACGAGTTCAGCCACCCCTTTGGGTGGGCTTCAAAGGGGTGGGCTTTCAATGCGGTCCGTAGCCCGACGTGCCACCGTCGTTGTCCTCCTAGGCGTATTGGGGAAACAAGGGAGAAACATTCAACGAACTTTTCTTCCCACTTCCTTCCGCTTGTCGGCAGACCGCTGTAGCGTGATTTCGAGGACGGAATAAGAGTATTTAGAGCGCCAACTGCCATAGAATGACTCCGCAGCGACATAACGCGCTCCGACGCGTCCGAACGCGAGGTCAGAGGAGTTGGACCTCGTCGTGATGGTGCTGGTCACAGATGTCAGGGCATGATCCGCTGATCCGCGCTGCCCAAGCCTTCCCCGCAGGGCTTGCACAACCGACCTCACTCAGCCTCAAACTCCATGCTACCATGGACAACCCACCTGAAACAGACACAGAGGGTGGCGCCAACCCTCAGCGGACACGGAACCCTATTCCCCATTTCCTTTTCATCAGTTTCATGCTTTTCCTCCTCACCAATCACAACGGCGACGAATTCTTGGCACGACACCAATATCAAGACGCTTTGCGAACTCTGACACACCAGGCTCGTCTTTTTGCTCGTTATTGCATTGATTTTGACTCCTGTACACAGTTGTCCAATTATACTGCCTGGATGAATGGGACAAAGTCCGATTCGAACTTCACCGTCGTCCGTGTTTAGCCCCCGTGTTCAGGCTGAGCTAACCCGAAAACAGCCTCATCGGGATCCCACAGTCGCTCCGTTGCTCCAGTCTTTTGAAATTGGTGGCGGACTCCTGGATCCAACCACTTCCTCTTATTATTCGAACACTACCGGCACCTTTCACGGAGACACCAAATTTTACAACGTGACCCCTCCTTTCCTGAACAACACCGCACACGAATGGTCACCATTGGCGGAGAAATACATGGCCCATTCGAACATGAGTTTAGTGCTTCAGAAAACAGGCTCGTGGAATTGGTCTGCTTCGGACAAGGTCGCCTTGAGCATTGTAGAAAAGCAACCCTCCTTGATGAATGCATCAGGAAATGTCGCTTTAATCCATGTGCGTAAAGCCGCACAACTGCGCTTGGGCCATAATAATGCACCCGACTTTCTAGGGCAAGATTGAGCTGACGGATGAAAATATTTCTGAGGAGTTAAGACTGGAATTCGAAGGCATTCATTTCATCTCAAACGGAACCATATATGCTCTCGCCGAACCTACCGGGTAAGTAAAGAATTGAAATTTCTACGTGAACTAAAGATACGTGATCTCAGGCAGCACGTAGACCTCCGCTTCCTACCCTCAATCGTCCCCGAGGCTTTTCGAAACGAAACGGCCCGAATCGTAGAGCCTGAGCTTGCTTCTCGCATCACCAAACTCAGGAACTTGATTGACGCCGGGGTCATCGAGCAGGAGTCGACTCTGGGTTGGTGCATTGCTCCTGTTTCCTTGATAAGCTGATGGTTTCGTTCAGATGAGGCGCCAATGACCTCTTGCCCCTTTTCGCTTTACATAGTTCTGAACTCGGTCAAAGTTCCAAAGAACCTTTTACGGGAGTTTGAAGACGAAGCGCAGCAACCGACTGGAATCTGGACGATAAAACCACCGCCGATGACCATCAGCGGTTTGTTAATGAGCAAAGATTGTGGAATATTATATGAGTTCCGTAAAGCTGAAGGTGTCAGGTTGGCCGTTTATTCTTCCTTATTACTCGGAGACTTCTAACACCTGCTCGCTCAGCCTTCGTTTGTTATTCCGCAAACTCACAACATGTAAAGTTACTCCTTCTCACCTATACTTTTCTTGATGTAAAGTTCAGATGCTGGAACAACTGCCATTGCGTATCTCCTTATGTTGCTTCTTCTCTCTCGCCAGATGCAGCGCAGTCGAACCCCGTCGGGCATCACTCGTTTATCGTTTTGGACGTTCCTCGTCCAAGCCACTGTAGATGCGCTCTCTTTCGCAGGGCACACCGTTTTCGCTTTGGTTGCGGACGGCAAGCCCTCCTTATCGCTCATAGCTCCGGCCTTTTTGGCATGCGTTCTCTTTGCAAACGAAACGGTTCGTTCCGTCACCAGGCATTTGAGTTTCCTTTAATCATTATTTCCCAGCAATTCGCTATGCTGATCCAGCAGTTTCAAGCGCCCGAAGACGCCCCTGCACGAGCTCCTCCCGGTCCTCCCGGTCCTCCCGGTCCTCCTACTCCCGTTGCACCGACGGATTTAGCTCCCGATGGTCTGCCGACTGCTGACGCCACACCTGCAACTACAGCTACCCCTGCTCCGGCGACCCAAATTACCCCTGGATTGCCAACACCTGCGGTGCAAGCAACACCTCTTCCACCTCAACCGTCCTTCCTTGCATTTTTCCTTCAACACCTTCGGTCTGATCCTCAGATAAGACTGTGTGCGTATTCTGTGGCAACCTGAAAACATCCCTAACGATAAATCGCAGGGTTGCTATTGTTCATCTTCCTGACTTGGGTGGTGCACACTATTTTGTCGGCAACGCTTTCCATCTTCTTTATCGCTGTCACCTATTCCCTTTTCTGGTTGCCGCAGATTGTGAGATCTGTGCACCGCGGGCGAGGGAGCGGGCTATCCAATGAATACCTGGTGGGCACCACCCTTTGCCGTCTTTATATCGCGCTATGTGAGAACTCTAACTATCGGCATCTCAACACTTGCTCATTGGCTCCCAGATTTCCTGCTGTGCCCCAAGAACATGTTGGACATCGAACCTCGGCGTGAGTAACACTCTTTCCTAGTTAAAACCGAAAATTGAGGGCCACCTAGCGTGGTCGTCTTCCCTGGCCGCATTTGTTTGTGTTCAGATGATTATCGTTATCCTGCAGGAAACTAGCCTGGGCCCTACTTTCTTCCTTCCTCGACGAGTAAGACTTGGTGTTCGTGGAAACTTTGTGCAACTAACTTTTTTACAGTATGCCGCTATAAAGCCATACGATTATCATCCGGTAATGCCTGTTCCCGATGATGACCCTGAGTCGCAGGACCCATCTTTGGGTGATTGCGCTATATGCATGGACGCAATACACGTCGATTCCTCGTTGCGTCGGCGGCCAACGTCTCTGGACGATAAGAGCGATTGGGAGAAAAACTCGAGCAAAAGGAAGTCAAGAGCTGGCACCGCCGGCGGCATTTTGAATGCTGTTCAGAAGGGAGTGGGAAGTGCGACTGCCAGAAAGAATTACAGTCTTGCGCCTTGCCATCATCTATTCGTAAGTTCTTTATGCATATCCATCGTGATGCGTGCCGCTAACCGATGTACGCTAGCACACGGAATGTTTAGAAAAGGTATTTTCATATTTCCAATGCCAAGACCGCTGTCCTCACGCAATTTTACAGTGGCTCGCAATCAAGAACATATGTCCTCAGTGCCGTCGTCCTCTACCGCCTTTGTGAACCATCTATACTCTATTGTACTCCAGACAACATCACTGTACTAATACAACATCCCTGGAATTACAATCTACATATTTCATTTCGCCGATTTCGCCGCAATTTTTCGACAAGTCTCTCCACAAAACTTGAGTTTACCTATTTGAGGGCGACGACCGCATTGCTACTTAATCCATTAAAAATGAATGTGGCGCGAATAGAGGGAATACCAACAGGACATAAAGGTGCAATGGTATTGATATCTGCGCGGAGGCAGGAGTCTCCACAATAAAGTAATTCTCCGACACGAGGTTTATTGCGGCATTTCTGATAGACGGATGAGATGCTAGATCAAGCGAAGCTAGCATAAATGTACCTGGCACTGTAAGACCTTTCGCACAGAAGCTGGGGCACCACCCAGATTCTGTCGAACACGTTCAAGAGCTCGTCCCAACTCGTTTCGGCCCAGAAGGTCCGATCCAACGCCCCAGAATGAGTCGGTGGTTGAATCCTAAAGAGCGTCAATATCACAATTGACAATTCGAAAATGAGCCTTGGTTACCTGGTAAAGTTCGGAGTGGCCCGTAGCAAGGAGCTCTTGTTGTGGTAAAGGGTGTTGCGAGAACTTCATAAACAGCGCTTCCTCCATCTACTCGCTTCAAATTGAATTCGTGAGACAGAAGGGAGCAGCACCACCTTCGAAATGTTTACAGAAGACCAATCCGAACGGTAAGATGCTTTATTCGAATGAGCAATATCGAATGCTAGCTCAGGGGTGGAGGCACGCCGAATGCTTTCTGCGATATCGGGGTGGTTATCGAGGAACTATCCAAGTCAGGCATTGTCGGAGATTTCTGAGCTGGTCTGCGATACCTTAAACGCTTGGAAAAGGTGCTGGGAGGTTGGATAGATGGCTCCATTGTACGTTACAGGATGTGAAGAAAACTGGTCAAAGTCGGGATGAGGACCATGGGGACCAAACAAGATCTTGGAGACCGAGACTGCCTGCACCGAGATCTTGACCGACTTCTTGGGCACAGTTGGTTCGACCGTCACGGTCCTCGGGCTACTTTTCTCCTTCGGTGCTCGAGCAAACGCCTGGGCCAGTGTTAGCTGTTGCATGTGAGGGTCGGGTTGAGGGATGTGGTTGTTCGTGCAGGTGGGCGTAGAAGACAAGAGCGATGCGTGACATCAGACATTTAAGCGCTGTGACCGCTTAGGCGCGCCTGGACGCGACGCGACAGGCGCTTGAGGAAAGAAGGTGTGGAATCAAATATGTACAGCCCATTAATTTCGTTACATCGTAAAACATAGTCATTAGAATGGTCATATCATGATACTGAACCGGGTCGCGACGTCGTTGAGCGCGATGTGGAGGTCCCCCGCTTTCCTGCACTGGCATTGGCAGCGGCGACGACCCTCAAAAAGTTGCCACTGCTGGGACGCTTCGACAACGTCCTCTTGGCACTCCCAGAGCCGACTGCGGAACCCGCTGCGGCGGCATTTCGGTCAGTCCGTTTCAAAAACGGACTAGGAAGATTCTCCTCGTCATTGAGGTCATACTCCGGTGCAGCGAGCGGACGAGGCAGCGGTGCAGTACTCGATCTTGCCGCTTGAGGGGGAATCGGCTGGGATGAGGTGGATCCCAGATGCGGGTGAGGTAGAGGTTTCGGCCGACTCTTCGATTGCGATCCTGTCCCTTCAGGTGTCGAAGCCCCCAACCCTGTAGGATCCGATATCGACGTAGGTAACGTAGGGCGCCGACCAGAAGTGCGTATGGACGGGCGACGGAGGCGTGTTGGAGGCGCGGTCGCGGAGGACGTCGACCCCTCCAATTTCGATTCCCTGTTTCGACTCCTCGCTTGGGAAATCCGACGAGAGGAAGTCGCAGAAGCTGTTGGTTCGCTCTCTCCATCGTCGTCCTCGACTTCCCCCTCTGAGTTGACGGGACTATCCCGAAGTCTGCGGCCAGTTTCTTCGTCCCCATCCTCAAAGTCGAACACCTGGGCGAAATTCAAGCCCACTTTCGGGGACGCCCCCACCTCGTCTTCAAACCTCCGGCTCAGATCGAACATTCCCGCCAGCTCCGCTGGGGACGGCGTTGCAAGCACTTCGCCCGTTGTGGTCAGAACAACACCCTTCATCGCCGAGGGTTGAGAAAACAACTCTTTCAGCTTGTTCGTGGTGCGTGGGAGAGGGGTAGAGAGTTGCCCTATCGCGGGGAAAGGACTAGCGCTTCTGGTTGATGACCTCGGAGGCGCAGCCACCTTCGGTGTATCTTGGTACGCCGCGCGCGAAAGGATATTCTGGACCTCATCGAGAGGTGAACGGTCCTTTTTGCCACCTTGCGTAGGAAGTCAGACCCGTCATAACTCGCGGACGAAAAACATACCTGGTGGTTTCTCGTCCATGCTCTTGACCTTTTCCTCGAGCAACTCCCTGACGGTGGCGAGTCTCTCCTCTTCCTCTTTCACCCCAGCCTCTCGCCGAAGCACCTCCCCTTCTCGTTCTTCGTACATCCGTTCTCTGGCTTCAAGCTCCCCAGTCAGCACAGCGCGGAATTCCTCCCGCAAGACCTCCTCGCGTTTGCCCCACGCATCTAGAACCTCCGCCTCGCGCCGCCGTACTGCTTCCATGATTTCATCCTCCCTTCTCTGCATGGATCGGCTGACTTCCTCCTCTCGCTTCAGGACAAGGACACGCAGCTCCTCTTCACGCTGTTTGACCGCTGCGTGAATCTCATCCATGCTGGGTTGGGAGTGCATGTGGAGCTGCGCTTGATGCAGCTGAGACTGGCATTCGTGAAGTTGTGATTGAAGGAGATGAATTTGAACGTCGCGTTGTTGTATCATCTCCGTGATTTGTGATTCCTTGTCGTTCAATGTAGATTCGCGGCTGGCCAGCTCACGCTCTTTGGCCGTCAAGGCATCTCGGTGAGATTTAACCGTACTCATTCTGAAATTCGAATCAATAGGTGATCAGGATGGGGAATGTCGTTGGTGGACGCACATTTTCTCCGATTCGGAGACTCTGCACGCGAATTCTATTCGTTCGTGCTGAAGAAGTTGTGCCGCCGAGGGTCGCATTGCAGGCTGAGAGGACATTGGCGACAGATCCATTAAAAAAAAGAAAACGCACATTCTGGTTTAACATCGCCTTAATCACCCCACTTAACGCTTGTGAGTAGCCTCGTGGTAAGGGCGGGATACGCGCGCTCCTAAAATGAGAGGGTGAGGGACTAAGTTGAGGAACAAGTATCATCCTACCGTATTAAACTACTCAATTCACTGTGTGTTTTCGCCTCGTGAAACGGTGGCTTCAATGCGCAGAGCTCATATATAAGGCATCCAAGCGACCAGATGTCAGACTTGGAATCATAGGCCTTCTCCTGCATTAATTCCGGCGACATATAGTACGGCGTCTGTGCGACTCAGTGAGAAGATAATTCAATTGGTGGAATTGAAGGCACGTACCCCAACATATGTGTTAGCGAAGGTCGCTTGAGAAAGCGCCTTTGATAAGCCAAAATCTCCAAGTTTGACGGTATTGGAGTCATCCAGAAACACTATATACGAGGTGACGCGTTAGGAAGTCAAAAAGAGAGCATAAAAACTGATCGTGCCATTGTCGGGTTTCAGATCCCGGTGCAAGATTTGCGCCCTTCTCTCTTTCCCTTCTACTTCACTCGCACTCCCAGCACTCGCCGCACGACCATGGCCGCCAGTGTTATGACAGTGATTCAGTGCCAGCAAAAGCTGCATGAAGTAGCCCCAGATGGCCTCCTCAGAAATGGGACGGTTCTGCTTCGCGGCGAGCTTGATTATAGAGCAGAGATCGCCACCTCCACAGTATTCCATGAGGATGTATAGAATGCCAGCGTCGCGGTCGACGTAACGGTCATGGTAGCGGACAATGTGGTCGTGATGCAAGTCTTTCAAAATATTGCTGCACAGGAAAATGTTAATAGGCTGCCAGAAAGCCAGAGATGTGAGGAAAGCGTACACTTCGGAAACTATCTGTTTTCTGTCCCGCTCGTTCATGCGCTCGAAATTCAATTCCTTGCGCGCGAATATCTGCCCGAATGGTCAAGGTCGTATTTGCCACCTGAGTCTCAAAACGTACAAGGCCGTCGGTCTTCCGGCGGACCTTCCTGATAATTCCAAACGAGCCATTCCCAATCACATCTAGTGGTTCGTAGAGCTCCAGGAAATTGGTCGTCATCGTGGCGATACGAAAAGAGGTGAACAAAGTCGAACTTGGTGTGACGAGCGTGACGAGCTAATCAGGTGATCGTTTCGTCGTTGATCGTTGATCGGTCCGGCAAGCCGATTGCGGTCAAGCGTCACGGTAACGGCGTTGAATTCTGATTCTTTGAATTCAGCACGCAAACAGCTAAAGAATTTAGTGGGTATTTAAAATAGCTAACTCCCCTTGAGTGAGTACAAGCGGACATATTTTCTGGCTCGACGAGGATAAGTATTGACACCCTTTTTGGGTGATTTACATCTCTTGTTGTGGCAGGAATCAGTAGAATAATCGGTTTGCGCCCCACATGTTGGGCCCTCGCGCAGTTCTGGCAGACTTTCAAGTTTGGTGTCATGTATGATGGAACTTGAAGGTGTACGGCCTCAGATGACATCAACTTCAGCCACTACAGTATTGTGTACGCTGAAATAACGGATCGAGTTAAATGCATGATACCACGAGATGCATCGATGCAGGATGAGGCATAACTTTGAATTCTTCCCATATTTGCTAGGTGGAAATCAGGTACTAAAAATTTCATGCTGGAATATTGTATTGGCGCCGAGCTATACTCAGCGTACTTAACTGATCGCTGCAGCAACATTCCGTTGTATTTCGTGCCGAATCTCAGCCACCACTGTCGTCTCACAGGGGTTCCTTTTCACAACCACCGGTCGGTACAGAAAAATCGTTGAGAAGGACGCTATTTTCCCGATTCCACGGTGTATACTGTCCGTAGTTTCCCTGATTCCACTGTCACTATGACTGCATATGCGCGTGAACGAGGTTTTAATGAGGAAGGAATTTCGCTGTGATCGCGTTAAAATTAAATAAGGCTATTTTTGGATTAGACGTCATCCGATGGCTGGTTGCTTTGGCGCCATTTCTATCGCAAATCCATTTCAACGCTTGCGCTTCCTCCCCGCTGGACCACAGCGAAAATCACTCACCACGCAACAGGATATCGACCAAATGTCTGCCCCACCAATGGACAAACCTCTTGAGCATCTCCACTCTCAATCGAATAATCTCCCTAAGTCTCTCCAATGAGGCGGCTGCTCAAGGGCTGTCTGCTCTAGTCGACCACTCCGCAAGGCCACACAGATGTCTCCCAGGGTATCCATGCATCATCGCACACAATCTTTAACATTCCCTGGATTCATCACTTGATTCCTGGAATCGAGAAGTAACTTTGTGCGCGTCACATCCTACCCGCTTTAAAACTCTTTTAGGCTCGCGAGTTCGTACCACATCGGAAATTTTGTGGCGATAAGGGGCTCTAAGGAGCAGATATTTGAGAGCATGCCAATTTATGTCCGTATCTTCCCATTTCGTTGTACTTCGTGCTGATGTAGCGACACTTGCAGGCCCGCATCGGCATGCATTTGCTGTTCTATGGACGAGAGCAAGTCAAAATTCTGCAAGTCGCACTCGGTCGAGAGCCTTCTCAAAGAGCAATCCGTCAAGGTACGTCTTTGCTTTGTACTGAATGACTACAAAATTAAAGTGAGATGAAGGAAGGGAAGGTTTACGACAGCCCTGAATCCGTCAAATCCATCCCTTCTTTCATTGCTACTTATTCGCTTGACATAAATGAGCTCCTCGAACCCGACATCACAAAGTACAAAAATTTCAACGAATTCTTCTCGAGGAAATTGAAACCGGACTGTGCGTCCCGTCGACAATGCCAACTGATCCCCTGGCCATCTGCAGCGCTGCAGACTGTCGTCTGACGGTGTACCAAACCGTGGACCTTGCCAAGGAATTCTGGATCAAAGGCCGTGAATTCACCATCCCGAACCTCCTCGGCGTCACTCCTGCCGACGAGAAGGCGAGGGTATTCGACGGCTCGAGTCTGGCCATCTTCAGGCTCGCACCCTCCGATTACCATCGCTTCCATTCCCCCATCGACGCCACCGTCGGGGACGTCGTCCACATTCCAGGACAATACTATACGGTGAACCCGCAAGCTGTAAACGAACCAGGTTTCGACGTTTTCACCGCCAATACCCGCTCGATTTTATACCTTACCCACACGGCTACGGGTCTCCCTGTCGCTTTCGTTGCCATTGGGGCTCTCCTTCGTCGGAAGCATCGGATGGACGAATGGCGGAGAGAAGGGGAAGACCTGTCAAGAAAGGAGAGGAGTTGGGGTGCGCACTTACCGTCCTCTCACCACGATCACGTCTTATTTTCTTCCAAGCTATTTTGCATATGGTGGAAGCACCATCGTTGCGGTATTTCCCAGGGAGTTATCGAGTGGGTCCCGATTTTTGTCGAATTTAGAACGTTCATTCAATACTACTCAAGATTCGATCAAGATTTAGTCGCGAATTCCGCGGTACCAGTGGAGACAATGATGAAGGTCGGGTTTACAACCTTAATCCCATTGGTTTCTAGCTTACAGCTCTTCGTTTCTTCAAGGTCGGCAACTCCATTGGAAAGACTCCAGCAAAGGCGTAAGTTGGTGTTTCTATTCTGTTTGCCTATTATGGACCACCAGAAGACCCGGGCTAGCGAATTATATTGTTGTATGTAGAATAATTGGTTGTTGGACTGCCTCCGTACGCGTACACCCTCGTACACAATTCCATCCGTAATTCATAAGTTATCGTGAAAGCACCCTCTGAGCTCTTTAAGCCGGGTGCCCTCTTCTCCATTCGGCCAGCATTTCCACGCTGATCATTTTGAGGCCCCAACGGTCGGCGAACGCCCTGCAGTCGTCCCGCCGTGCCATGGTGCCTTGCGCATCGTCGTTGACCAACTCGCACAGAACACCGGCAGGGGGCTGGTTGGTGAGGCGGCATAGGTCCACGCCGCTCTCCGTGTGGCCCTTCCGTACAAGAACACCACCGTCGACCGCGCGGAGCGGAACCAAATGACCCGGCCGCGTGAAATCGTCGGCTACTGAAGTAGGCGACGCAAGAGCACGGGCCGTCCGACTCCGATCGCCAGCGGAGATGCCTGTGGATACTCCTGCGACGAGAGGTGTTAATACGGCGACGGTGGACGACAGTCAAGCGGACATACCGTGCTTATAATCAACAGTTATTGTGTAGGCCGTTCGGTGTCGTTCTTGATTTTGTGGGACCATCATCGGGAGATCCAGTTGCTCGAGACGGTCGCCGGGGAGTGCAATGCATATATACCCGCTGGTGGTTCGGTCTGTTAGCTGCGGTGACAGGTGCTAGAAATAAAGCGGACCTGGTATGTTTAATCATCCAAGCCATCTTTTCTGTGGTACAGAGAGCCCCGGAGGTGATGAGGTCTCCCTCGTTTTCTCTGTTTTCGTCGTCCATTACGACGAGGAACTCTCCTGCAGCAAAGGCGTCGAGAGCGTCTTCCATCCGGTCAAACTCGAAGCTGGTCCGAGGTTGAACGGAGCAAACTTCCTTCGGACGCCAGACGGATTTTGAGATGCCGTTGGCACCATTGGAGAAGCCATTGGAGAGCTTCGGGGCGGTGGGGGTGAGGGATGGCATCGTTGGACGATTTGAGCGGTCGAGCAGAAATTGAGAGATTTAAAGGGCTGACTAGGGGCGCTTCTGATTACGGCCGCTGCTTGATAATCATCGGGAGGCCGCTTTCGGCTTTTCGTTTCCGGTGACCAACCCTCGCTTACACAGCATCTTCAAACTTAAACTTGTGCAACTCGTCTCCGCGCTGTGCCGGCCGCTGCGTCCTTACTATGGGTTCAACGTGCCACTCCATGCTCCGTGCCCGCAGGAGCCCGCAATTTCGAACGACGAGGTCCTTTCTCACACATTGTACAACGTGTGCACCGCCTAAGCTCTTCACCCGTTCCTGATTCATTCTGAGTTACTGCGCCCGATTGAGTTTTCAGCTCGAAGCTTTGCGGTTCCAGCGCGCTCCAATCCAGCGTGGATTTTCCCTGCCTCGGCGACGTGCGCTGCAAGCGCGGACATTCAACTACACCGTGACACAGAGGGGGACATAGGTCGACGTTCTCATCCTACTCGCATCCCACCGATGTCTGTGCTCAAATCGCCGTCTAAAGTCCAAAGAGAGGGAGCCAGGGAGGAGCCATGGGAAGGTATGGACACATAACGCCGCCTTCTGCCCCTTGGCCTCGCAGTTGTAACCTAAATCATCTAAAGTCTGTTCGACGCAATGACCCAACCGTGGATCCCGCCGTAGTGAAAATCTCAACTGGAAATCCTAGGTTCACCCATTTCACTGTCCCTGGTCTGCAAGTCCCAACAACAAATTCCCGGCATTCAACCCGCCCATATTTTATGTACCACCAGCATCTCAGCAATCTGCAACTTTTACCACACGTGTTTCAACCAGGAACTTCGTTGCCAATCTCACAACAGAAGCCGTACCACGACCCGAAGCATGAGTGAGGTCTGTTAATTGTGCTGGGCCATCTCAAGGTATTTAAATGGCGAGATTGGGGTTTTTTTCACTGCGCCACTCTTTCGCTTCCACAATGTTCTCGTTTTTTCGCGACAGTCCTGAATTTGAAAGGAGAAAAAGGACTCCTTTCTCTCCACCCAAGGTACGATGACTTTATGGCATTGTACAGCCTCCTCCCAATGTCCGAACTCAGCTCGCTCTCTCGGACGTTCGCCTCGCCGTCCCCAAGCATCTCTACGAAAAGAATACCCTCAAGGGATGTCTGTATGTGGCTAGGTAGATGATTTGGGCCGGTAAATTCCTGTGCAATTCTGAGATCAACCAGGGACTTGCTGTGTGCTTTCGTCGTCTACGAGCTGGGGTGGTTGATAGATCCTTTGACTTCGTCGCTTGTTAATCGCTTTGGACTGTCCTCGACGATTTACTTCCTAGTTCAATGGACTCTCTGGCTCTGTTACTGGTACGCTCAAGGAATTATCCTGGCTGGTTGGTGGTGCATGGCGCACGAAGTGTGCCGTTCGCTCTCGCCGTGTTTCGTATCTAATCTTTGTAGGCTGGTCACGGCACCCTATCTAACCACAAGTGGATCAACCATGTCGTCGGCTTCTCCTTGCATTCGGCAAGTCTCAGTGACTCGCTCAGAGATTCAGCTGTCCTCATTCTCCCGACGACCAGTTCTTACTTACGCCTTTTTACGCTTGGAGAGCATCGCACCACGCTCATCACAAAGCTACAATGTCAGTCGAGCGCGATGAAAACTATGTTCGTAAGTGGAAATGATGCTCCAAGGGTCAAATCTCGACCACTGACCATATCACAGCTCGTACCAGGAAGGATTATGCTCTCCCACCCGAATCCGTAGCGGAACTTGCAGATTATTACGAAATATTCGAGGACGCGCCTCTCTACACTCTCCTTCGCATCCTCATCATGCAAATATTTGGGTGGCCACTTTATTTATTCACCAATGCCATGGGCTCGCCCAGACATCCCCGCGGGACGAACGTAGGGCGACCATCGCTCAACCCAACCCGGGACCTGATCTACATCTCATAGCATTTCCTTCCCTCGTCCGCCATATTCGAACCTCGTCAGCGAAACTATATCTTGGCCTCCGACGTCGGTATCGGCCTCATGGGTTTCGTGCTTTACCTCTGGACCTGTCAAGTTGGGTTTGCCAACTTCTTAAAGCTCTATTTCGTCCCCTTCATGGTAATACGCGCTTTACCCACTTCTTGCCTTTCTCAAGCCGTTTTCACCAGTGCGTGAACCACTGGATCGTAATGTTGACTTATCTGCATCATTGCGATCCGACCATTCCGTATTTCCGGAGGAGGCAATGGTCTTTCCTCCGTGGTGCGATATCCACGGTGGATCGTCCTCTTTTGGGTACTTGTTTCCCCAGTTTCTCTTTTTGCACTATCTCATACGGTTTCGCAGGATGGGCTGGGCGATTTTTTCTCCACAACGTATCGCACGATCATGTTCGCCCTCTTCCTTCTTTTTCGTCCGTTTGTCAATCCGCGTTTTCAGATATCTCACCACTTGTTTTCGTCGATTCCGTTCTGTAAGAACAGTACACGCTAGCGACACAGGGACTAATACTCGTCAACAGACAACCAACCCATGGTGACGGAACACATAAAAAAAGTGTTGAAAGAAAATTACAACTACGACTCAACTGTATGTTCTTAAACCACTCAATCACCGACTCCTGCTTACGACGATGTAGAACTCGTTCCGGGCTCTTTACCGCACCTTCACCCAATGTTGCTTCATCGAAGACGACGGTGACATTGTATTCTACAAAAACAAGGATGGACAAGCCGCCCGTGTCCTCGCTGCCGATGCTCTGGAGGATGTTCCCGTAAAGATCTAACTCATCTTCGCCGGGACATGCTCTCTAATCCATTTCACAGTCTCATCGCTAGCATTTAGCAAAGGATTCAACGTATCAAACCTCCACGACGTCGCAACTGAACCTTCGCCCGGTACGTTGGGAGGGTATATTGTCAGTGCCGCAATGGAAAGATATGTGTGATATGGATCTTTGTACGAAATGAATGTTTGAATTTTCTGGATAAACACGTCTCCCACCTGGATCTTCGCCGGGAGCTTTAGCGATGCCGCCGTACTTAAACTGGCAGCTCGCTATGAAACTCGCATGCAGTTCCGCGTCGATGAGGTCCGGTGCTCCCAGGACCTTGAGCAAAGTTTATCACCAGAAGAAACAAGTTATATTGTATCACAAACCTTCAGCGCAGCGCAGCACCAAAAGCTGTAACATGCGTCCGGCGGCTTTCCTGTCCGACCGCGGAACCCACCCGATGTATCCTGGTTGTGAATAAGCCAGTGTATGGATTGGTTTCGTTGTTCAGGTGTTAAAACGGAAACACCCTCTGGCCGAGGCGCTAAATGCAAAGATGCAAGTGCAATATATGTAGGCCCGCCTGCGACGACCATTCATATTCATAATCAGTCCCAGTGCGCACGAGTGATCGACGGACCCGAGGCCTCGCAAAAGGACGCCTGGCCATAACCTCCTTCGTACGTCTGAAACAAAACTAAGTCACGAACAGAAAGAAGGAAAGGGACGGTACTCACTCGGCATGTCCCGATAAATTTCAGGGCTCGTTCCACGTCGACTCCGGACCAGTCACTGAGCATATCACAAATGCAGAATGCACAGTACAAGGTGCGAAGGTCGGTTTCAGCACTCCCAGGAACGATGGAAAAGCTCAGGCGAAGATGAATATCGGGGCGTTGCTGAGCGGCGGACGTCGTACCTTCCGTCGTCTCTCTGGCACGCACGGCACGAACATCAAAAGTCCCGCGCGATCCAAGTTTGAAAAGTCGTCTCGAAGAATGGCCAATGTTAGCAGCGCGGTGTAAGTCATAACGAGGTGGGGGACCATTGAAGTCGGTATACGGTTGTCTAGACAGCATAGTCTCAGCAATGCGACAGATCCAGCATGGCAAGAAGGCGAAGAACCGGGGTCGGGGAGTTTGGTGTCGCAAATGGACTAGGTCGGAATCCAGTTCCATGCGAACCGTCTGCAAGGGAATTAGACCTGGACGACAGCCAGACTGCGCGGAATATATACGCGTCTGTTGTTCCCATATCCATTCTCTCCACGAGTCGCGATCGGTTTCGGTTGTCTTGCTTTGTACGACTCGGAGGAGATCGAGCGCACCAATACAGTAGAATCCCAGGGCAAGCCGAGAAGAATCGAGTTCAACTTGAGATTCAGGTAAACCAGACAAACAACGGTTTACATGGCCAGCGTGGCCAGTGGCGGAGAACTTTGGAAGCGACTCGGCCATAACCAAGAGAGTTCAAGGAGAACGATGTACAGCCACGTCGGTATTCAGGGCCGCAGTCCGCAACTAGAAATAGGGCGACGGAAACAAAAAAGACAAGAGCAGTCGCGGCACTTGGACTAGCTTGGGGACCCAACTCAGGAAGCGCATCTTGCTCGTAATGGCTCTGACCTGGCTCTGGTCCTCGAGATTCATTTTCAATTCCAAACGCGTTTTAATTTCCCCTCGTTAGACAGCAGCATAGAGCCCACCCACTGCCAGCATGGACCGCGCCACCGTACGAGCTTAGCCCTGAGTACTTTGAAAAGAATCGGCATCCAACCGAGACGCGGAGGCCACAAGTCGCGTCAAGTTGCACGTGTAAGACGCGTTGAAAGTGTAAACAAACCCCGTGGGAAGACAATTTCCGTTGAAGCTCAAATTTTATTTTAGATTCACGCGTCAAGAGGGAGACTGAATGCAGCAGCCTACGCTGGCAGCCAGGACAATGGATTCATGATAAATACACTAGAGGTACAGTAGAATATAAAAATAGAAAGAGACCAAACGAATCTAGGAGCGCTCGCCGCGCAGCCGACGTGCGAGGGCAAGGTCTTTGGGCTGGATGGTGACGCGCTTGGCATGGATAGCGGCGAGATTGGTGTCCTCGAAGAGCGAGACGAGGTATGCCTCGGCGGCTTCCTGGAGCGCCATGACTGCGGAGGACTGGAAGCGCAGGTCGGTCTGAGTGAGGACGAGTCAGCACAAGGTGAAGACGAGGGAGATTCACAGACGCACCTTGAAGTCCTGGGCAATTTCGCGGACGAGACGTTGGAACGGGAGCTTGCGGATGAGGAGCTCGGTCGACTTTTGGTAGCGACGAATTCACGGAGGGCGACGGTTCCCGGCCGGAAGCGATGGGGCTTCTTCACACCACCGGCGGCGGACTGAGCAAGGAGGAGTGAGTGGGATGAAGAAGCAGGACGCAGAAGCAAAGACGAACCGCGGTTTTACGAGCGGCCGACGACTTTGCAGCGAGCTGCTTGCGAGGGGCTTTGCCACCAGTGCTCTTGCGGGCTAAGAGAGAATGGATGAGATGAAGGACGACGAGGGACAACAAGGGCGCTGACCGGTTTGCTTAGTGCGGGCCATTGGAGGAGAAGTGGTTGCTTGAGGTGGTGGAGGTGGGCGGAGAGATGGTCAAGCGAACTGTTGTCGTGGTGTATTTATACAGACGCGTCTAGCCGAGACACGTGAGGGCGCGTTTGTTGATTCAGAACTCAGCACAGCCACTGTCACGCGTCACTATATAAGAACACCGTCCTGACTTGGCTAAGATCAACTGCTTCCCGCACCCACCACCACCCTCAACCACACTACATCCCACCAACCTCTTACTCTCTACAATGTCTGGCCGTGGCAAAGGTGGCAAAGTGCGTTTTCCTGCCTTGTCGACAACTCGACTTGCGACTTATTCTTCCTCAGGGTCTCGGAAAGGGCGGAGCTAAGCGCCACCGCAAGATTCTTCGCGACAACATCCAGGGTCCGCCGTCTTTGCAACGTCCGCCCTCACTCGTCCTCATCTCTTTCCAGGTATCACAAAGCCCGCAATCCGCCGTCTCGCCCGTCGTGGTGGTGTGAAGCGTATCTCTGGTCTCATCTACGAAGAGACCCGTGGTGTCCTCAAAATCTTCCTCGAGAACGTGCGTTGCCTTGTCCGTTCTTCGTCGACTTGACTCATTTGCCTTCCAGGTCATTCGCGACTCTGTAACATACACCGAGCACGCCAAGCGGAAAACCGTCACCGCTCTCGACGTCGTCTACGCCCTCAAGCGTTCCGGCCGCACACTCTACGGTTTCGGCGCATAGACTCCTTGACTCGCTCTGCATTTTTATCATTATCTCTGTACAACTGTATATTTAATGTTCACTTGGCTCGCTCTCTCTCTCGTGTGTGCGTTATAAGTTCTTCCTCTGAGTCTTGGGGGTTCGCCTGTTGATCTCGAGGCACGTCTCGGTGGCCTCTCCATCAAGTTCGTCCACTGTGTCGAGCTAATCTTCGTCTTCTCTCTTTCCTCTCACTCCATCTCGTCTCTAAGTCGTTCACCGCGTACCAGTGCCGGAGTCTTCACTGCCGCTTGGGCCGTGTCCCTTCTGGGGCTTGACAACATGGCGAGGGCGAGCCGCGCAATCGTTGACGACTTCGCAGTCTGTCGCGCTCAAGTACTAGCCAGCCGATGCGTAGGTTCTTGTGGGAGATTGCGCAAAATGGTTTCGACAATGTCACTCAAGAGTCGTATCATCCGACCAGTCAGCAACCCGCCAGACTAGCCTGCACTGGCCTCGAGACTCGGGGGGACTCGCGCCGCTTTAAATAATGGCCGCACAATACAGCTCAATGCCTTCGCGGCCGAATATTATTCGAAGCCACAGTTGTGTTCAAGACCTTCGCGGGGAACTGTTCCAGGGCCTCAAGCGTGTCAAGCCGCCCATCAAGACTTCAGGCTTCAATTACAAGAGTCGCCTCGAGTTCGGCGGCCTTCAGTCCCTAGGCCACAGCGCACGCCATCATTTAAAGCCTCCTATTTCCAAGCTGCCGTCAATAGACCGAGACCGCGCCCTAGGACCTCCCACTGGCGAGGGTGCAAAGGCACGATGCAGCTTTGTACAGCTTCAGAGCCTGAGGAGCTTGAGAGAAACGATGGAAAGACAGGGGGCTTGCAGAGCTCCGAATCTCGGCCGACTGCGAAGCAGCACTGCCCCTGATTGACAGCCTTTGCACACGCTTCGCGCCGACGCCGCGACAGGCCGCGCCCCCGTATATATGTAGCAGTTGCGGTTGAAAACGAGAACCGGGTTGCCGCGAAAATTCACCTCTTCACCTCCTCGGCCATAGCACTCTCAGTGAAAGTTGAGTTTGGAAAGATTCACCGGTAACTACCGGCGTCGTTACCACGCTCGACCGGAAGGACTTTGCGTTCTACCTCCACGAATTCCGAGATGTGGCCCTTCTCTAGCGGGCACCGGTACCAAGACCTCTCCGCCGCCAAGCTCAAACAACGCGACGGCGCCCTCTCTGCCGCACCCAAGTTCAACTCCGCCGAGCATGGCGCGTTTCTCAAGGCAACTGCATCTGAGATCGTCAACCATATTGAGCGCGGGGAGTGGACCGCATCGCAGGTCGTGAAAGCGTACATTGCGCGCGCTGCGCTGGCGCACCAGACGACGAATTGTGTGACAGAAGGCGAGTTTTGGGTTGCTCGTGCGAGCACTTCTTTGCTTGCTTGGTCCTTACCTGTGGACTTGCAGTGCTTTTCGTCGAGGCGCTGCAACAGGCTGCAGAGCTTGATGCCGAGTTTGCCTCCACGAAGCGATTGCGTGGGCCATTGCATGGAGTTCCTCTGAGTGTCAAGGTCAGATTGACCGACCTGTGTCTTTTATAGGGCTTTCTAATTCCTCATAGGATCAATGTCGGTGCTATTCTCACAGAATGAGCTAACACTGATAATACGACGCGCGTTCCACAGTCCATGTTGCAGTTAGTGTCCAGAAATTATTTGTTTCTGCGGACTTTGCTCAAATCGACCGTCGCAGGGCTTTGATGCCTCTATGGGATTCAGTAGGCTCCTTCAGAAACCCTCCAGCACCGACGCCGACGCCGTCGCGCTCCTCAAGGCTGCCGGCGCGATTCCAATCGTAAAGGCGAGCCACCCAACCTCTACATCCAGCAACGCGACCCTGCTAACCGCCCTTGCACTTTCAGACAAACGTACCCCAGACCATGTTCTCCTTCGAATGCTCCAACCCGGTTTTTCGGCCGTACAGTTAATCCATATAACGCAGGCTTTACCTCGGGTGGTAGTTCCGGCGGTGAAGGAGCCCTTATTGGCATGGATGGCGCGGCGCTGGGGCTGGGCAGCGACATTGGCGGGAGTCTTCGCATCCCCGCTGCGTACTGTGGAATATACTCGCTCAAGCCGAGCCCGTCGCGCGTTTCGTACGCTGGTACTGGAGGTATGCTCTGTGCTCCTTGCTTTTCCATCTCGCTCTGACAGATGGCTTAGTTGTCGTCCCTGGGTTTGAGGCCATAGCTTCTGTTGCTGGACCTCTGGGACGGTGTGTGCTTGTTCTCCACTTTCCAACTTTTAATTTAACTCTCGACTCAAAAGCTCCGTCAAGGATTTAGAACTCTTTTGTCGTGTCACATTCGGAATTCCGGGTCGTAGTCTTGGCTTCGCACCAATTTTATATCGTGAACCCAAGCTGCCGGAAAAACTTCGTTTCGGATTTTATTCTGGTCAGGATTCTTCGTTTCGCTAATGAGATAGACGACCGACCGTTCTTTCAGACAACTACATCAAAGCGTCTCCCGCCAACAAACGAGCTGTGATGGAAACTGTGGCTGCGTTGCGGATCCAGGGACACGAATGCCTTGAAATCGAGGTTCCAGATCGTTAGCAGCCTTGATTGACTCGTCTGAAACTGCTGAGCATTACTTAGCGATCGAGGCTTTCGACATTTTCATTGGCGTCACTTCCTCGGATGGCTACCAGACGCTTCTGTCAGGGATTCCTCCAGACCCTCTGGTGAAATCTACTTTAACGCTTCATTCAACGTTACTCATTCAAGTACCGCATGAAGGACGCCTCATTAAAAGTTGTCGCCCGGCTAGGCGATCTTCCACGTATAAGATGTTTTTCGGGTTGCTTGGCAACATATTGACGACATCGTTTCCAGGATGGATTAGCGTAATTGCCGCCTGGATCGTCACCTACATCTTCAAGGTGAAATGGCCTCACAAACTGGACGCTCCCTGTTTGCTTACTCTGCTCGACAGGATGTAAAATTCGCCAGCTCGATACGTGCGGGTGGAACGAAATCTGTTCGGGAATACCTGAAGTGGATTGACCGCCGCAATATCTATAACACGAAATTCCATGAAGAGGTGGGGAAGAGCGAACAGATCTAGGGATATATATTCACGATTCACAGGTGTGGGTCAAGCACGAACTGGATGGTATTATCGCTCCGGTGCAATCAGTGCCGCAACTGCCCAATCTGTGAGTGGAGTCCCCTCCCGACCAGTCATCCGTTTTCTTACATATGAGCGAATTAAAGAATGTCCGGCCCGCTCTTCGCACTGGCTGCCGGGACCAGTTTGTACAACGTCGTCAATAGCCCTTGCGGAGTCATTCCTGTTACCAAGGTCGACCCGGCAAAAGATTTGCTCACCGAGGAGTGGACCAAGGCACCGTCGCCTTCACTGATGGAACGCAAATTGGTACTTTGGAAAAAACCCGGTTTACGATCCGGAGAAGATGCAGGGAATGCCTGTTGCGGTGCAGATTGTTGGAAGGAAGTGGGAGGATGAAAAGGTGCTGGCGATGATGCAGGTGGTCGACACGGCGTTGACCGAGGGAAAATTTGGAGCGGGGAGTTGGGACAGGCGATAAATTATTTTGTCGTTTGAACTCTAGTAGGACCCTGCTAATGTTTTCAGTTCTCTGAACGAAGACGTTTCACAGGCGTGGGAATTCTCAGCCGTCTTATTGTTGTCCTGAAAAGGAAATGGATCAATCACCGATATCTGATCGGCTATCAGCCCCTTTCCTTTGTTCCACACCATTGTTAAAAAAGCATTGTTCTGCTATGGGCTGCTATAAAAGGGCAGCCGCGAGGCAACGAGGGTCAATTCAATCTCTGCCTCGCCGCCCGGTCGCGGATAACACTCATTCCCGCCTCCAACGCTACTCACGACCGAAATGTTCTTTAACGCCGCTCTCTTCCTCGCCTTGACGGCCTCTGTCTCCCGCGCCGCACCCATAATGCTAGACAGCGCTTCCACACCCCTGCTGCACCTAAGTCCAAAGCCACTCCTGCCTCCGTCTCCAAAACCATCGCAGCACTCGCCGCGACGCAGAAGAACAAGAAGACCGTCTTCGAGACGTGTGCCGCTGACTCTGAGTGCCAGCAGGGTTTGTTGTGGCTTCTCCACAGGCAAGTGCGCTGGGCCCGACGTCGCACAGTCCAACGGCTCCGGCGGGTGCGGCCACAGCAACGCGTCCCCGAAACTGCGACGTTGCGACTTTGCTGGGCTTCAGCGACTGCGTCACCGGCTTTGTCCGGGGCGACCTTCAGTTGCAGGCCATCCAGGCAGCCGCTGCCTTCGCCGCTCAGCTCGACCACCTCCCCTTCACGCCCGCTGCCGGTGTTGCGGCCACCTCCACCACTGCAGCTGGCACGACCGCTGCGGCTGGGAACCACCGCCGCCGCCCCGTCCTCCACCTCCTTCTTCCTCTTGGCTTCCAGTTGCAGAACGGCCTCACTGCGCAGAAGCTCAACGCCGGTTTCCAGAGCCTCACTGCCAACTCGTCGTGCACACCCGGCCAGGAGGCATGCGTCGGCAACTCCTTTGCGCAATGCGAATCGGGAGCCTTTGTCTTAACCCAGTGCGCCGCGGGGACCATCTGCGCCGCTCTCCCGCTCGTTAACAAGGCCGGCACGAGCATCGGGTGCGACACGTCCAGCGACGTCGCAGCGCGCATCGCCGCGACTGGTGCTACCGGCGGGCATTACGGCTCGGACTCCTGCGAGTTCGTCCTCTTCTTCCACCGATCCCGATTCGGGTTCGGACGACGGCGATGATGACAACTCGGGAGATTGCGACGCCGACGGGGACGACAACGACGACGGCAACAACGACGCGACTGCAGCTTCGTCCTCCGCCTGCTGCTAGCTCGACGATGCGCCCTCACATTCCCGTCCGCCCACTCCGTCTGCCGGTGGTCGTCTGGCTCGGACCGGACGACTGCGACAACGAAGATACAACGACGAGTCCTCCGCATCTTCGTCCCAGGCTCCTCCCCCGACAATCATCGTCCTCCTCGGTTCCGTCCTCCTCCGCCCAGCGCCGCTTCCTCCTCCGCCCCCTGCCCCTTCATCGTCCGCCTCTACCCTCCTCGCCAAAACGGCCTCGCCGCTCAAAAGCTGAACACGCGATTCAAGACCCTCACCGCCGGCACCCCCTGCACCTCGGGCGCCCAAGCTGCATCGGTGATTCGTTCGCCCAGTGCGTGAAGGGCACGTACGTGCTCTCGCCGTGCCGGGCGGCAACGTCCTGCGCTGCGGTGCCGATCGTCGATGGCACGGTCGGGACGAGCGTCGGGTTGCGATGCGCCGGCGGATGTGGAAGCGAAGATCGCGGCGACGGGCGTCACCGGCGGTACTGGATTATAGGGCCAGAAGCTGGTCAACTTATGAGATTATGACTGCGATGAACCGCGGGCAAGGCAGGCTGCGTCGACGACGATAGATGTATCGTATCCAACGTACTTTATTCGTGTATTAAATTAGCGAACTGTATTGTAGCTTAGCTTACTCTCCTTCAATTCTACCCCGATTTTCCCTCTCTCCATCCGCGCAATAAAACATACAACCGGTATTATAAGTAGGTCAGTGGTATTACAAACAAATGGCTGGTGATACAGATGATTAGAGAGAGGGAAAGGAAAATCACAGTGTATGGTCGAGTCGTGAAAAAGAGTCATCGGTCAACGGCGAATCAAACCACTCTAGGGCTCCCCCTCCACGGGTGGCGACTCCAGCCTGAACCATATCGGTATCATCTTCCACATCTTCTCCCTCTCCCTCGCCGCCCACGTCTCCAACGACTTTGCACATGCCTTGCACTCTGAAAACTCGGCGCTTTTCAGCTGGCCGAGCTCCTCCGACACATAGAGGGGGTCGCAGTGCCCGCGCTCGCGGTCAAAGAGGTAGTGCTGCGTCGCCAGATCCACGAGCTCCGAGAAGTCCTTCCGGCACGCGGGCAGCGGACACGCACACGCCGCCGGAGGAGCTCTTGCGGACGTGTGTGTGCGGCTGCGCGTGGCGGATGTGCGTCTGCGCGTGGCCCATCGTCTGGATGAGCGCGGTGATGTTGTGTTGGCGCAGCCTCTTTGCCGAGAGCGAGGACGCTGCATGTCAAGCGGTGAGAGGGTGGAGTAGGTGGTGGGGGAGCTGGGGGCTTGGAAGAGCGGCTCGTCGTCGGCGGGTTCGTATATTTGGGCGTAAGAGTAGCGGCAGAGGTCGTAGAAGGCGGCGGGAAGGAGGCAGGGTGCGGAAACTTCCCTGGAGAGATTTATAACGGCCTGATATAATCCAAAGAATCAGTACGGCCTGTAATGCACTGAGAGGTAAAACAGAGCGCGACGTACAATGGGAGAAGGGTAGAAGTGGCCCCCACTTGCCGAGGTTTCCATCTCGAACGTCCGCGCCACGTCTTCCCGGGCATCCCATCCCTTGTATTATCGCGTTAGAAATGAAGTGAAAATTAAAGTCACCGACCTTTAATGTGGATGGCCATGCAATACACAGATGGGCAAGGGCCTTGGCTCGTAACGAGTCTACTATGTATTTCGTGGAGAGCCGTAGAATGCCAGAGACGACCTGGAAGTTCCTCCTGGTCGTTATTCCCGAAATTTCTGTGCCAGCATATAGTTAGAGGAACACAGGGAACGCACACCAAACATACGGGCCATCGTAGAGCGCGACAAGAAAGTGGGCGACAATCGTCCGCCCCGTCGTGCAGAAATACGACGGGGCAGTTTTCGCACTCCTCCAGCACGGCGCGGGTGTCGTCGAGGGTGTCGACACTAGAGAGTGAGCGCGAGCGGGATCGTGCGGGCTGGGGAAGCTGGAATATGTCCCTGAAGAGGGCCGAATGACGCGACAGCTGAGAGATATGGACTCTGAAGAGAGTGCGCTCTGCCTGGCAGATGACGCTGCCGTCCTTGAACCATAGGTCCGCGTGCGGTTGCAGCTCGTGGCCCGTCTCGGGGGTCGACAATAACGGGTGCTCGTCCCTGACCGCACATAGCGGGAAATTGGCCTGCTTGGTCTGCATGGGGCTCTTGAGGGACGGCGGACGTGGGTGGCTGCCGCTGCCAGACGGAATTGCGAGCGATAGAGGTTCCATGGATCAGCAATAGTGACTACTCATTTGGCTTTGTTGTGACGACTACCGCGACGCGTCGAGCCTGATTAATTCAAATTTATGGCAAATTTATGGTCTACGCTATCTCCTGCCTTTCTCCGAACTGATCCAGCAACGTCCTCTAGCTACCTCCGCCTCCGCAATCAGCTAGCTTCAGACTCGGGTTCGCGTCGTCCGCCAGCACCTTCTCTACCCGTCGCAGCGGTGCACTCTTCTGCAAGCTCAGCTCAGAGACCGCCTTGTTCACCACCTCCGCCCCAGGTCATTCCCTCCTTCGCTAGCTCGTCCACCAGTTGGTCCCTTGATTCGTCGGCAAAGCACCAGCACCGTCGTACCCGAATCCGGTATACACCTGGACGAGAGACGCTCCCGCTTTCGCGTATTCCAGCGCATCTGCCCCGGTAGAAATACCCCCACAGCCAATAAGAGGAATGCGGGCGGGAGATTCTTCCGCAGAGTCCGAAGGGCCGCGAGCGAGTATTGCTTCAGCGGCGCACCAGAAAGACCACCTGTTTCAATTTTATTCGCTGGTAGCGCTTGAGCAGAAGGCGAATGAATGAGAGAGATAGTAGCTTACGGGCTAGAAGCTCTGACGGTCGTTGCGTGGTCGTATTGCTCACGATAAACCCCGTCGATGGTCGTATTTTGAATGACCCCGGCAATTTCGACTAGCTGAGCTTCCGTCAGGTCTGGCGCGATCTTGAGCACCAGCTTGGGCTTGCGCGTAGACAGTGGCAGCTCTTCCCTTGCCTGCGTGACCCCAGCCAGTAAAGCCTCTAGCAGGGTCGCGATTCTGCAGCCCTCTGCGCAGATCAGCACAAGTCGGAATGCGAACGCAGTAAGTAAGTAACATACCGCAAGCCCGGCGTATTGGGACTCGACACATTCACAACCAGCACGTCTGAATAAGGCCCAAACGTGCGTACCCCCAGCTACAAAATTCATTAATCGAGTCCCGCCGGGGACTCTTTATTTTTGCCGAGGTTCACCGCGAGGACCGCGCCCGGACGAAACGACCGCCGATGCAACTTCCTCTACGCCAAAGAACTGCGGTATCCGTGCGCGTAGGCGCGAGAGGACGGAGGCGTGACCCTCGGAGGGGAAGCCGTAGCGGTTGATGAGGCCAGCGTCTTCGGGGAGGTGGAAGACGCGCGGGCGGGGTTTTCCTGCCTGTCTTTAATTTCAGAAAACATGTCGTAATGGTGCATAGATGGGTAGAGGTACCTGAGGCTTGGGTGTGACGCTGCCGATTTCGACCCAGCTGAAACCGAGGTTGAAGAGTCCTGTAAACTCCTTGGTAACCTATTGCAGTGCCCGTAGGTTTAGAGGGACGCACCATCTATTGCTTCTCCGTTCTTGTCGAATCCAGCCGCCAGTCCAACAGGGTTCGAGATCTCCAGCCCCCAGAGCTACATAGTTGCGTTCATTCCGCCTCAAGCATATTCATTCATTCAAACAAACACACCTCCGACATTAACCGCACATCATCCTCCACCGGATCCCGCGGCCCCAGCCCTCGGCCTCAGCACCTGCACCGCGACCCGATGCCCCGTCTCCGCGTCCAGGGTATGCCGCAGCAGCGGCGCGAACACATAACGGTGGATGCCCGAGCGCGCGTCGAGGTAATAGATCGTGAAGAGGCCAGCGGAGAGTACGAATACGGTGCCGTAGATGGCGCCTCGAATGGGTTTTGAGCGCGGGGAGGCGCGGCGCGTGTGAAGAGACCCCGAGCGAGCGCCGAGCGAAAGAGGGGCGCCTGGTGGTGTGGACGGAACATTTATACTGGTTTGATGGGATGGCGAAACAACTCATAACATCACTACGCTTTCTGCCCAATAAGGAAGGAAGAGGGTTAAGTTCAGTTCACCGTGGCTCAAGGCAGGAAATGGAAATCAGTCGCGGTTAAGATACAAATGTGTGTAAATCAGAAAAATCCCTGTAGACTCTCATCCTCCAACTCTTTCAGCAGATCCCGCGCCTCCCGCGCCGGCCGAGCAATAAACGGCTTATCACTCGCCGCACTCTCCTGTACTTTTTGAGCAACGCTTCGCAGCAGCGACAGTTTTTGGAAGAGATTCGGTTCCGGGTCATGGAAGTTTTCTTGGTCTGGAGTGAGCAAGGCGACAATGGTGTGTGACGCCACAACCGAAAGCGGTGTTCCTCCGATTAGATACGCTCTGGATAATAAAATCGGTCAGTCGACGGAATGAGCTTTCGGAGACAATACGCACTCCACGAGCGGCCGAAGAAGTTCGGAATATACGGCCAATGATGAGACGAGGTCGGCGATGGCCTGCCCATAGTTCTCTGCAAATAGTGTGAACGGAAATTCGGACGGGCAGAGAACCACCGACCATCATGGGGCTCGCGGAATGCTTCGGTGGCCAGCTCAACGCACGATTCCCTCGCTTTTTCACCCAGGTGCTGGGAAGCACTCTTGACCACGTTGCTCAACGCTAAAATCAAGCTACTTGCAATACCATCGTCGTTCGAGTTGATACCGGTCACCAGCTCCGTAACGACGGGATCCACTCGCGGCTGACTCCGCATCAAAACGCCAAGCGCCTGGGCCGCCTTGTTTCGGACGACGACGCTCGCGGGATCGCTTGCGCTCTTGACAAATGTGCGCTGCAATTGCGGGAAGAAGGGTTTGACGAAGGCGGGAATTCGTTCGAGCATGGACGTCAGTGCGCTGAGGATCGCGGTCTTGACGGCGGGAGGGTATGTCGTCGCTTGCGTAGCAACGCGAATGAGGGGCCCGGTGAAGGGAACCACATAAGGTTTGATCGCATTCTCCTCCGTACGCCTCGACGAGGTCTCCGATGGCGTATGCAGCCTGCTCTCGCTGCTCGTTGCTACCAGTGGTGAGGCCCGCAATGATAATGGGCACGGCAGGGGCGACTCCCTTAGGAAGCCCAAAGCCCGGCACATAGTGACCTGGTCCACCGGTGGATTCGATGCTGCGGCGGAGGGGTACCACGAGCGGTTCCAACTCATCTTTGGGAATGGATTTCACAAACACATCGAAAGAAGTCCAGGCCGCAGTGTGCACCGGGACTTGGGAGTCTTCGAACAAGGAAATGAGCTGCCGGACCCAGTCGACCCGGTAAAGGGAAGAGTCGAGATCAGATTCCTCGCAAAAGATTGCGAAGAAATTGCAAGCGCTGACCCGCCTCTTCGGTGTCTCGTGTTTTGCCCTAATCAGCCACATTTAGGTGGCACATAAGTTAGTGAAGACGATAAACATACCATCCGAGTAGCAACAACATCAACGTGTTCAATCCCTCAGCATCACTGATCGACGCAAAGAGAGCGCGAATGGCTTCATCCACGGCTGTCTGAAGTTCCTCATCTTTATCATCTTCAACCACTCTCACAAGCGCTGACAAGATGACGTTCAGGCGCCGGCTCAAAGCACCCCCAGGCTACGGTCACCAAAGCGGGCCAGTGCCCGAGCATTGAAGAGCGTCATCGGAATAGCCGTCAGTGTTGGAATGAGCACCGGGAAGACGGTCGACGCTCGGACCTGCCGCATAAGTACTTTAACTGTGTTTACTCGACTTCAATCAGGACGAGACTCACACTCATTACTTCGCGCAGCGCCTGGAGAGCGGTGCCCGATCCTTTGCCCGGTTGACGGAGGGCATCGAGCAGCGTTGGTATAGTTTCGTCGATGGCCCTAGCGCCAAGATGCTCCTGCAGAATATCGAAGGCTTTCGCGGCCGCAGAGCGAACGTTCGGTTCATCGTCAACCAGCGACATTCTGACAATGGAGATAATGTCATCTTCGTGACCCCTCCCGCTGTGCATCTGTGGAATTCTCCCTGTTGTAAAGAGGTGAGCAATAAATTTGGGAAATAAAACACATGACACACATGATTTCGCTCAACATCAAGCAAACACCCTCGCGAGTCCTGGAATCAGTGGAGATCGAATTTGTACGGAGAATGGTCATAACCTCTCCCAGGATTCGATCACCGAACTTGCGGCATATTTCTCCGACAGTTCTCCCAGCGGTCTTTTACAAAGATTTAATGAGACTCAAAGGTGAAAGAGACAGGAGACCAACCTCTTGCTGCTCGAACTCGTCGCTTGAGATGAGATGTAATATTTGACGAACTAACTCGGGAAGAATTTCGCGAACTGATAACACCACTTAGTAGCAATCCACACAGAAAAGGACAGATGGCTGCATACCTGTTCGTGGCGTGTTGTTGACCAGCGCCTTCCAAATCTGGATAGATGATTGACGCACAACGCCAACTCCGTCTTGCCGCACCAAGTACAATGCGGCAAGGATACGATCCCGGCGCTCCACTCCCAAAATCTCGACCAGCGCGCGTCTGGAAGATTCGTTCACGGCACCCTCACCGGCAACTTCATCTTCGTCTAGATCGGACGGCTTGCCCGATATTCCCGAAACTTTGAACAGAAGTTCGCCGACAAGGGTGATAGAGGATTGCTACACCAAAATTGAGCCGGCAGCCAAACACCATGTTATTGGGATGACTTACCCGGATACGCCATCCTGAATCGAACATGCCCTGTTCGAGCTCTGGTAGGAGCAGATCGATGGCTTTGCTGGAATAATTGGTGACGACCATTCGCCCAGCTCGCATGGCGGCTTCGCGAACGTATTCTTCGACGTCGGCAAGACCGCTGAGAATAGGGGCGATGATTTTCGGGAGATGAGGTTGGAAGCGAGAGCCAAATGTAGCCGGCAAGAATACAAGGAGCGACATGAAACCTTCGCGGACAGTGGCACGAGGAGACTGAGCGTTGGCGATTATATCTGGGAGCAAGCCCTCCAAGCGCTCCATCCCCAATCCGGATAAGACTTCGCTCAATCCCTGAGCGGCACCTTGTCGGTCCACGCCGGATGTATCCGTCTTCAGAGTTCGAAGGAGCCCAGGGACAAGATCGGGAAAGTGCACTTCACCCAATCGTTCAACGAGAGTGCCCAGCGCTTTTGCAGCAGTGGCTCGGGCCTCCGGCACTGGGTCGACGAGAACTTGGTGAACCATCGGCAACAGTCCGGCCAGGTAGGGGACAAAGTCCTTCGAGTCGGTGAGCGATGCAAGATTACCGACGATCTGAGCGGCCTTCTTTTTAGTGTCGGCGCCTCGTTCTCGAAGGCCGCGCTCAAGAATAGGTATTACCTATCGGACGATTAGTAAGGACGAGAGAAAACACTAAATTACAAACTAGGGCTAAGGATGAGTTGTCAATATAATGCATGAACGACGTTTTGAGGAGCGATGCGAGAGCATTGGGAGTCTTGGCGGGGTCGACCAAAGCCTTTAGAAGGACGGGGACCAACGATTGGATCTCGGGGTTGGTAATCACCTCGCCAAACTGCTTCAGACTTTTGTTAGCCGCAGTTCGCACTTGGGCGTGAGAGTCCGTCAGTACTCCTGTCAATCGAGGAATGACGATGGGCAGCGAGAGCGAGAGCTGCCGCGGAGAGCAGTACGCCATCATGCCAAGCAGCTCTATGGAACCCTTTTTCGTCCGCCATTGTTTCTCGTCCAAACCGGAGAGCAACGAGGGAAGAATCAACTTGACCCCATAACCCGACATATTTCCCATGATAATACGAGCAGCATCTTGGGTAGCTTCACGTACATCTGCAGTGGAGTCGCCGAAGGATGTCAAAAGAAGCGGTAAAACATATGTGATGTACGGTTCGAAGAGTCGTCCGAGGGTGGTTGATAATGTTTCAAAGGCGAACATGGTTCCTTGACGAGGTTCGTAACGTTTTTTATCCTCTGCTGCGATTTTCAAGCGACGAATAATGTCAAATTGTTTCATTCCGACAATTCCAGTGCCTTTGAGAACGCCGGCGAGACCGTATGCAGCACCGCGCCGAGTAGCATACTTGGGTGCATTGAATAATTGATCCAGGAGGTCATCGACGAGCTGCGCAACCTTCGGGCCCATCACTTTAACTAGCGGTGACAGACAATCGGAGACGGCCATCTGTACTTGCTCTGCGGGCGTCTTCAACGCATCCACCAAGCGGTCGACAATAGCCGGTACACGAGAGTCCGTGGCGTCTAAGTGACGCGCAACGCGGCCGAAAAGGATGACAACTGCCTCCTTAATCTGGTCACCGGCTTCTGTTGCAGGGCTAGGTTGTCCAAGATGGTTCTCAAACATGGAGATGAGAGCAGGGAGGCGAGCAGCGCCGTGCAGGTCGATGACGGCATTGCCAGCACTGAGCATTCCCCGGCGGACTTCTGCGGTGCGATCCCCCAAGGCCTCGTCCTGAATGAGGAAGGCAAAGAAGGGTTCGACCTCATCTTCAGGGAGCAACGGCGACAACAGTTCGAAGGCATGGGACGCTGCGACACGAGCTTGCCAAGGATCTGACCGATCTAGACTCGCGGCAATGACCATACCCTAGGGATATTTAGCTATTTAATAATGGAAAGTTCTTGGAAAATGCGCACATATTGATCAAATTCTGGGGCAAGAATCTTTGCCTTGTCACGATAATATTCTTGAAGAGCGATGAGAGTGGAATGGACGGCTTGAGGCCAATGCTCGATCGATCCTGCGATTGCAGCGGCCGCGCCGCGCCGCACATACGCGTTGTCATGGCCTGAGATCAAAATAAATGAACAAGGCCGGACCAACGGCGGCGTGATATATACCGAGTAAAGGAAGGAGCTGTTCAAGGAACAGTTCCGGGACGTCAAGTCCATTGTCTTCCCAAACATGACGGGCCAGTCGGCCGTTCTGCTCGTCGTCATCATGGCAGGCGACCCATAACTTAGGACTCCAATCAAGATCGGTTAGGTCGAAAGGCTTGGTCCAAAATCAACAAGGCTTTCAATCAGAGGCAAAGGATAGTACCTGCAAAGCTTGGAGGCACGAGTTGCGAACGTAGACCTCTTGCATCAATGTCCCGTCCAGAAGAACATCAAGCTCCTCTCGAGAGGCATTAGCGTGAGCAACTTCTCCCAGATCGATGAGAGTCGAACTGGCTTCTTTACTGAGCTTTGGCTGTTGTCGGATAATCTGCAAGAGAATTTCCATTGTTCGTTTACGAGGGAAAGCAGCATCAGAGACTGAAGAAGCGGTCAGTGCGTACACGAAGAAGGAGCCAGGCACGATACAAACATTCTGCGCAGTGAAACTTGATGATATCCAGGGCCAATGCGACCTGCTCCAAAGCCTCCTCCTCATCTTCAGGGTCGATACCGCCGAGCGTGAGAATTTGTGCGAGAAGAGGGAACGCATATGAAAAGGTAGCGGAATCAAACGGCGCTTGTTCTGCTAAAGATCGTAGACGGTGAAGTACTCGAATGACCAAACCTGGAAGAAGATTAATGACGGAAATGAACAATAAACATACTCGACAACGCACTGTGCAATGGCTCGGCTGTCAGCTCTTCCGGGACGGAATCGATTTTCAGACTCCGGAGAGTGGCAATTCCGACCCATGTTCGGAAAGTCTCGAGCCGCTCGGAACTGCATTTCGCCAGGTCCTATAGCGCGCAAAAATGAGGAAACAGTAGAGGAGAGATATGCGTAACAAACCAGATAGGTCTCGAAAGCGGCTGGTCCAACGAGCAGCGCACCCTTGCCGAGTGCACCGTCAAGTAATAACCCTGCAACTGAAGAAATATATACGCGGAATTCGGGGACGCCAGCGGCGACGAGGCTGCGAACAAATGCGAGTCCGCGTATGAGATCTGCCTTGACACCTTCCACACGCTGCCGAACGATCACCTCCCGCGCGAGTTGTGCCTGCACCAAAGCTTGTTGCGGCTTTGTAAGCGCCACAGTAGCTCCTGCTTTCCTTTTATTCTCCAGTGCAGTACGTACTTCCGCTTCCCAGCGCGCTATCTCGAAATCCTTTCCCTTGTGCGTGGCCTTGGGCTCGCCTTTTGTCGAGGATAAAACTGGAAAGTGATTGAGCTATAATCGCAATGGAAGAACGGGAAATATACCATCGATAAAAGTGCTTCCCTCAGGCATCCGCCACATCCCCAAGTCCTCTTCGGTCAGAGCATTGAAGGTAGCAGGGTCAATGTCAGCCTGCAGCCTTTCCACGATACGAGGGAGTACGACGTCAGGTGCGACGAAGACCAGGGTGGTGAGAGCGCTATATGCCGCGTCGGGCAGACCCGTCTACGAACGCGTTAGTATTTCGTATCTGTCAAGGTTAAACTAAGGACCTTGGGATCCTCTGCTGCTCCGGCCAGTATAAGTTCCACAATTCGATCCAGCCATCGTACAACGACCTCTCGCGGGTCCTGCCCGGCCCTTTGGCAGATATCGATCCAAGTTTGGCGACCAGGAGAATCTGAAAAGCGCTCAACTGGGAATCCACGAAATAAACCAATATACGCACTGGCCAATCGGTGGTGCGCGAGCACAACTATTTCCGCGACCGTCTCTTCGCTGCTGCCCACTCCTGCCGCGAGAAAAGCTGCAAGTCGCGTTTCGGTCCCCGTTGCCTCGGCATTCCGGGCCGCATAGGCGGCAAGACCGGCACGGACAACTGCACCCGCGTCTTGATGCGCACGGACCACATCCAAAACCGCTATGCGCGTCGTAGGTTGCGCACGAAGCGCAAAATGTAGCAATGCGCTCCCGAGGCGCAGGTGGATGCTGATATAGACCGTCTTAGCGTCACGAAAAATACCGGAGATTATTTGAACACACACCTCGCGCCACCTCCTGCGACCCAAACCCCGTCCAGAGCACGAACGAACCAAACAGCCTCCTGCTCACTAGCCTGACCACCGACCGCCTCTTTGGTCGCTCCAACTCGCGAATATACCCGCTCGGTGAACAGCCATGGAGGCTTGTCTCCCAAAGCAGGTGCAACAATGGCGCGCACTGCCGCCAAACCCGCGGCCTGTTTCACCAACTCTCCTCCAGATTTCCCGCCAGTTGCGAGGCGCAACAAACACGCAGCAGCAACAGACGCTTCCCACAGCGTCTCGTCTTTAGCGCCAATACCTGTCCCGACGGCAGTGAGCGCCGTGTCCAAAGCAGGGAGTAGCGCACGCGCAAAGCTCGCGTACGCCTCCGTATCTCTCTGGCCTGCCCAAAGAACCTCCGCGCCCAACGTCCAGCACGCCCGCCTCACGCCCGCCGCGCCAGGTCCCGTCTTCAAGCCCATCCCGCGCACCACTGTCGCCCCCGCATCTCCTGCCTTTTTCACTGGTACGTCAGATGTAAGTAACGCGGAAATCCACCCCTCCAACACGCTGCCCAAGGCCTCTGCAGCCTCTGGCGCCGTCTCGCTCGTGAGAAGTGCGAGTAATGCTGTTACTCCTTCGTCGACATTACCCCGTACCTCCAGACATCCCAGCATCCCATAAAGCGCGGTGCGATGAGCAGCACTCGCGGTCTTGCGGGCACGAGGGAGCGCAAGGATGGCTTCCCTCGTCTGATCTAGTTCTATTCCTATTTCTATGTCCGTTCCTTCGCGCAGTCGTGCAACGGTTGCTCGGAATAACTCCACAACATCGCGGGTGGCCGCGTTCGGGCTCTTTGCAAGGGTTAAGGTATATGGCAGCAACACGCGGAACGCCGGAACAGGGACCGGTTTGGTGTAAGTCGACAAGAAGGCGCGAGGACCTGAATAAATATTGGATGTTCTGAGAAATAACCAAAAGAGATTCATAACGGAAACTGACCAGGGACTAAACCTCGATTGAGGGCTTTTTCCAGCGAGGGAAGCACTACAGCATCAAACGCGGACGAATCAACGTATGTACGGATATACAAGTCGAGGGATTTCTGTGAAGGAATTAAAATCATTGTGAGGCGAACCTTTGGAGGATACGTACGAGGACATGTGGCGGAACTGCACTCCGAGACTCGAGAACATCCTTGCAATAAAGTTCCAGCACGGCGATTTTCAGCTCGGTTTCAAGACGCGCTTCAACGGGCTCCGAGGTGGTTTTGAGATGTATCATCACATCGATCGTAACGCCTAGCAATGGAATTACGCGCATTTTTATGAGTAGACGCATAATAAGCGGCAGCTCGTTGGAGACCTGAGAAAATAATTCAATACACCGATGTAAAAGACAGGGAATGGGTCAACTCACCCCGCGTAATGCCCTACGCACACGGGTCACTGCTCCTACCCGCACCGCCGGCTTCGCGCGTGGAGAAGCAAGAAGCGTGTCCAGTAGACCGGCCAGCACGCGCGTAAGGTCGTCCAGCAGCGGGGATGTAATCACCAGAGGTAGCAGCGCACACGACCAACAGAGCAGCGCATACACGTCCCCGGGCGCGCTAGCATGCGCCGATTGCACGTCGAGCCAAGCAACAATTTGTTCGCGCACCGCCGAGTCACGCCTCGCGAGTGCGGCGCCGACGCGTTCCACAGCGCCACGGGACTCTGCATCCGTATATCGTGGATACGTGCTGATGAGATGAGAGAGCACATCGGTTGTTTCGCGAGAACCAAGCTCTGTGTCTTTTATCAGCGCAAGTTTACCGTCAGTGTTGCGATGCAATCCGAACCTTGCTCGCATAACGAAAGGAGCTCATCCTGCAGAAATCGTACCCGCTCGCTGACCTTGCCATTCAGGAGAACGTCGTGCGCAAATCGCATTGCTTGGTCCCATTCTGCGAATATGCGTTCAGAGGACGGCCACTCTGGTTTTGAGGACATGACTTCGGGCTCTGGGGCCTGTACTGAGGTTGATTGGACCCAGTTACGAATAGCGGATTCGGAACGCTGAGAAGCGGCCTTTGACGATTTGGCCTTGAGCCGTGCAAGAGGGGAAGATCTCAACGGCAGTTTTGGAAAAATGCAAAATGCAGGAATTACCTTTTTAGGCACGGCTCGACTCGACTTGACTCGCGTCTGATCGATTCGATTCGTTCTCCGGGAGTCACTCTCAAGAATATAGGAAGATAAGACCAAAAAGAAGATGATTATAGCGGGTACATTATAGTTGATAAAAGCCGACAAAGTACATATAGAATAATTGAACACTCTTCGAGACCTGCTCCATTACTTGTGCACCACCACCGCTAGCGCCCGGAACGCGGCTGCAACGCTTCGAGATGCTTCGACCGGCAGCGCGAGTCCCTCTTCGCCTTCAAGTGAGCGTCGTGAGAGACGCGGTCGAAGTCTGGCGGCATGAACGAAAATCGCCGGGAAGCGCGGGGACGGGAAGGGCTGCTGAAGCGTTTCCACATTACAACAAGGCGGCGCTTCAAGGTTTTCCGCGGTTTGCGAACGACGCGTATGGACGGGAGCTTGGGATCAAGCTCGAGGGCAGCTACAGTGTCGGGAGCGGAATGAGTTCGCCTGTGCAAGATTGGTGAGCTGAAAAATGAAAGGAAAGGCAACGCACTTCAGTTTGCGCTGAGCCCGGGGCGAGGCCGAGTTTCGACGGCTCTGTGGCTTCAACAGACGGAATCTAGTTACGAAGATAGGCATGACGAATGCAGGCGCAGTGGCAGCGCTGAGGAAGTTGGGGCGGGTAATTAGGAGAGTAGGTTGTCGGTAGGCGGAAGGAGGAAGCTAATGGACGCAAAAGGGAAGGCAGAATATAAAGAAAATGCCGCCCAAGAAGCCACGACTGGACAATGGACGGAGGCACAAAGAAAGATAAATGCACGTGAGGAGCGAGGCCACATTAATTACCACAGATGTTGCTTCAACCCCAAAAGGGAACCAAGTGGCCGCAGTGGCGGGTAACCTTGGACACCAGAGCATTGCCTAAGCGTACCATTATGGCCTTTTGAGTTTTAAACTCCCTCCGCTATTGTCGCTGAAGACGGCGAATTAGGCCAGAAGTTTGAGGGTGCGGGAGAGCAAGACAATAGCAACAAGTACAAGGTCCGACCAAGTGGCGACAGCCGTCGTCAACCCACACATAGCTGAATGCCTGCAAATAGCCACAAGGTTTGCGGTGCGCTTCAGCAGATGGATATCGACGGAGTCGTGTCGAGTCGAGAGCTGTGTCGACCAGTAAGCAAGCCGTGAGTTTGCTTCTGTGTCCGACTTCCTCCATCAAAATTTGATCGCCCAACATTTTCTCAAATTTTCGTTGGGCGATCACTCGCAGACTTTTTCCCTCCACTTTTTGTCTCCCTCCTTTCCTTCGCCATGGATGTGAGTTCATCGTGTCCATCGGCGACGACCGCCACTTACCCGTTTGTAGCCCGCCTACGTTGAAGGACTGCACAATCTGCTTTTGCAGGTAACATCGATCGACACTCTCCAGGTCAAGGGCGTAAGTGGCTGCAAATCGCGTATATCTCTTCGTCTCATCTCTCTAGGCCACTGCCAAACTAAACCTCGAATACTACAAAAACCCAGCATGCATTGTGGCCTTGACCACCATAATCGCCACCCCTGCGGCGGCCCAAGCTGTATGCCACCTCTCCACTCGATATGTATTACTCCTAACGCCACATTGATATCCAGGTTCGTCAGCTCGCTGCGGTCGAGATGAGGAAACGCGTCTCTCAAAACTCTGGGGCTCTGTGGGGTCAACTCCCACAGAGCGATCGTGAACAAATCAAGGAAAAATTACCAGAGATCGTTCTCTCTGACCCCGAGTGAGCCTATTTCAGCTCACAAACACGATCGCCCCTTATCGACGCGTCTTTTTCTCTCAGCAACCTCGTCCGCCATTCCGTCGCGCGTGTAATGGCCGCCATCGCCAACATAGAATTCCCCGTCGGGACATGGCCTCAGCTCCTCCCCTTCCTCCATCAAACTTGTGTTTCCCCCCAGGTCGTTCACCGCGAAGTTGGCGTTTTCATTTTGTACACCGTTCTCGACAGCATCGTCGAGGGCTTCAAGGACCACCTCCAGAGCTTCTTCAAGTTGTTTTCCCAGCTTTTGGCTGATCCCGAAAGTATAGAAGTTCGGATCCACACCGTCCGGCAAGTTTGCCGTTGCTAAATTAGATTGTGCCCTTACTTTTTTTCTCAGCGCACTGGGCGTCATAGCTAGCTACATCGAATCGGAGGACAAGGCCGACGTGGTTCGTTCCTTCCTCTCTCGGAAAAGAAATCGTCTGAGCATTTTTTCTTTCTTCAGAAAGCGTTCCAGGCCTCCCTTCCCGCCATCATGGAGGTCATCGGACAGTGCGTCTCGACCGGTAATGAAAGCGGGGCGCGTCAACTGTTCGATGTTCTCGAGACCCTCCTCATCCTTGTACGTTTTTCATCTTTTGCCACCCGACTCAAATCTGAATTGGTCTACAGGAAGTCCCCATTCTCGGGAAGCACGTCCCCGACCTCGCCAACTTCCTCCTGCAGCTCGGTGCGAACCGCGCATACGAGACCGAACTTCGCGTTCTATCCCTCAACGCCCTTAACTGGACCATCGTTTAGTATGTGCTTACTTTTAGGGGAATCCTCCCTTTACTTATGTTTCTGCAGCAAGAAATCCAAAATTCAGTCCAACAATCTGGGCGCGGCAATTCTCCAAGGTTTGATGCCCATCACGACAGAGGCTGAGCCTGAAGAAATTGACGACGATGCACCGTCGCGCGTACGTCTTTTCGTTCTCTACACCGTCCGTTATTTAACGTTGGCTGCAGTCTGCTCTTCGCATTATCGATGGACTCGCGACCGGCCTGCCACCGTCTCAAGTTTTCCCTCCCCTTCGTGCCCTGATCACGGAGTATTTCTCTTCTCCCGAAGCTAATAACCGGAGAGGTGCTATGCTGGCCTTGGGCATTTGCGTCGAGGGCTGCAGCGAGTACATGACCCCTCTGCTCGCTGACGTGTGGCCTGTTATTGAGGCTGGCCTGCGGGATCCCGATGCTGGGGTTAGAAAAGCGTCATGTGTTGCCGTTTGCTGCATGTGCGAGTGGCTCTCCGATGAATGCACCGCCCGCCACGCGGTCCTCGTTCCCGTAAGTCACTTTTCAAGTCGTCTCTGTAACGAAGGTCCTTACCATAAATGCGTAGGGAATCATGGCTCTCATCAACGATCCCGATACTCAGCGCTCTGCTTGCACTGCCCTCGATGCCCTGCTCGAGATCCTGCACGATTTCATTGGCATTTACCTCGCTAACATTATGGAGTGCCTCAACGCCCTCCTCGCTACTGCTCCGATTGCCGTCAAGTCGGTTGTCATTGGCGCGATCGGCAGCGCTGCTCATGCTGCCAAGGAAGGATTCATGCCTTACTTTCAGCCTACGATGGAGCAGCTTCAGCACTTCCTTTCCCTGACGAACGAGGGCGAGGAGGTTGAACTTCGTGGTATCACTGTCGACGCGATCGGGACGTTCTCCGAGGCCGTGGGCAAGGATGTGTTCCGTCCCTACTTCCCTGAGATGATGAAGCAGGCTTTCCAAGGCGTCGAGGTCGGCAGCCCCCGCCTTCGCGAGTGCAGCTTCCTGTTCTTTGGCGTCATCGCCAAGGTGTTCGAGGAGGAATTCGCCGTGTACCTGCCCAATGTCATCCCCCCGCTTTTACAGAGCTGCGCTCAGACGGAGCAGGGCGAAGAGCGTGAGTGACCTTAAGTGTTGTTTGAGTCATGAATTGACATATTCTTAGTCTCTGTCATGGAGGGCTCCTCGGCCTTTGGAACCGGGACCTCTCCTCAAAATGCCATTACGATCATGGACGAGAAGGTCGACGCCAACGGCAACGACATGCTCGAGGTCGAAGATATCGACCTCGAGAAAATGATGGATGCCAACAGCGCCATCGCTGTTGAGAAGGAGATCGCCGCCGACACTCTTGGGACGTTGTTTGCCGCCACGCAAATGCACTTCCTTCCCTACGTCGAGCAGTGTGCTCTGCAACTCATTGAGATGCTCCCTCACTATTACGAAGGCATTCGGAAGAGCGCGACGGACTCTTTGCTCGAGATCGTCCGGACTTTCTATGACCTCAGCGACCACCCTGAGTGGACGGCAGGCCTCACCGGCGTAAGCTCCTTGGCTTCTTCAAATAAATGTTTCTTAATTCGTATATGTTCAGAACCAGCCTCTGCCTGCCCCCGTCAAGGACCTCAACGAGCACGCTCTCAAGGCTCTGCTAGAGATGTACGAGACTGAGGACAACAAGTTAGTTTTGTTTATTCCCCCGTTCTCGCTATCGTTCCCTTCTGTGATGAGAAAATAACTCAGCTCACTTCGACGCTGCGGCGCATGAGACTACTTGTATTTTTTATGCTGACTCGATTCCTTCCGTTGATACTTCTCATCATCCCGATCGTTTGCTGACCTATATTGGCAGGTCTGTTGTTACCACTCTCTGCAACAGCCTCGCCGAAACTATTCTCAAAATTGGCCCTGGTTTCCTCGAAGGCCGTACGTACAACCCTTTGCAGACCGCACTCGATGTTGAATGTTTCCCTAGATTTGGAGGAGATCTCCATGATGGCCATGCAGATCCTCGACCAGAAAGCCGAGTGCCAACAAGACCCTGACCAGGACGATGACGAGGAGGCGCCTGAAGATCAAGCGGAATATGAGACCGTTTTGATTTCATCCGCTGGAGATGTGGTTTCCGCCATTGCTAATGCTCTCGGCGCCGACTTTGCGCCTGCCTTTGGTACCTTCTACCCCCTCATCGCAAAGTACTACGTTCGTACTATTCCTGTTGTCCTCCCAGTCAGCGTGCTTACTTTTCAACTATAGAAAAAGAGCCGCTCTCTCAACGAGCGTTCATCCACCATTGGATGCCTCGCTGAAATCATCTCGGGAATGAAGGGTGCCATCACTCCTTCCACCGAACCCCTCCTGGAGCTGTGCCACAAAGCGCTCAGCGACCCCGAGGCCGACGTTTTGAGCAATGCCGCATTCGCTACCGGCCTCCTCGTCGAGAATTCCGAGCAGGACCTGACCGCTCAATACCTGCCCCTCCTTGCCGCTCTCCGTCCGCTCTTTAACGTACAGCCCGACTCTCCTGCAAACGCACTGAACGCACGAGACAACGCCGCCGGTGCCGTTGCCCGCTTGATCCTCCGCAACGTGGCTGCCGTGCCCCTCGACCAGGTTCTGCCCATACTCGTTGCCGCTCTCCCCCTCCGAAACGACCTCTTGGAGAACCGCCCCGTATTCCGGGCCCTCTTCTACCTCTTCCGAACGAACGGCGCGGCTCTCCACCCGTACGTCGGGAACTTGTTGCCCGTCTTTGCCCACGTCCTCGACCCCAGTGCTGCCGACCAGCTTGGTGACGATATTCGTGCGGAGCTCTTCCAATTAATCGGGGCTCTGAACGCAGAGGACGCGGGAGCAATACAGGCCGCAGGGCTGAGTGTGTTTGTGCCCGCCGCTTGAGCGGTACTTTTCGGAATTTTCTCATTCATGCGGAGCCATTCATGATTAACGACCCTACCTACATCTATACTGTCTTTGCTTTCCCGTATTAGAGTCTACTGTCCTCGTATTAATGCAACGCCTTTGTTCGCAAGCAATTGACGCGTCGCGTGCCGTAACGCGTTTTGTCGGACGACGCGTGACATCACGCCGCGCGTCATACTCCACTTGCGCAACGGCGTCATGAGTGCCAAGCGGACTCATAAACATTCGTCAGTACCGCGGTTTGAGACTGGCAAACCATGATTCCCTTGTGCATCCTCGCCCTCCTCACCCATGTCGTTGCTTCCCCTACGCCAATACCCGGCGCGACTCCCACATCCCCCCTCGCCGCGCATGCTCCTCCTTCACGACCCACCGTGTTCAGCTCGAACCCTCGTGTTGCGCGACGAAATGTTTTGACCGACCTGGACGGCGACATCAACTCTATCCTGAGCGGACTTGGCTCAGCCATTCCGTCGTATGTCGCGTCTGGAGTCCCCAACTTCTTCCAGGACTTCCCAACCGGCACCGCTGTTGCAAGTTCCCTCGGACTGAGCGATGACGACCTGGCAGCCATCCCAACACAAGTCCTGAATCTTCCGTGAGCCGTCCTCTTGGAAAAAATACGAGGTCTAAATGCTCGTTGTGCAGGAGTTACGCAAACTGGACAGAGCAGGGTTGGAGTCTGTTGCTGCACGGGAACGTGTTCAAGCAGCCAAACATCTCTCAGTCTAAGCTCGATGATTTGGCCAATGGCTTCCTCATCGGCACCAATATCTCGTCGCTCCCCGCCGACCAGCAAACACAGGCTCGTAACCTTACGGCCGAAATTTATGTTGTGCAACAACCCAACGTCGACGTCACTATGATTGTCCAGCCTCTCACATCGGCTGGAAAGGCGAACGGGACCAGTCAAACGGTGGCCGTTGGTCCTACGAGCCCAGAAGGAGATTTCGACTCTCCCGTGATCGTCTTTAATCTGGATGGTGTGTTGCAACCAGGAAACGCGACGAGTACCACTCAGCGCCTCGACCTGCACGTAAATGGCACCGATACCGGTAACGCTACTGCGTACCTCGTCCCTACCGAGGGGCTTACCATCATCTCCGACATTGACGATATTCTCCGCGTCACGAAGATATACGAGCCTGCACAGGGTCTCCTCAACTCTTTCGCTCGTCCATTCACCCCGTGGATGAACATGCCCGAAATCTACGCCAACTGGTCCAAGTCTCTGCCCGATACCCACTTCCACTACCTCACGACCACGCCGGAGCAGGTCACCCGGAACTATATGCAGTTCATATACGCGACCTATCCCCTCGGCAGTTTCGACACACGCCCGCTCAATTTCAGCGACGTGTCGGCGACCTTGTCGATCCGGAAGTTTTTGCTCGATCGCATCTTCCAGACGTACCCACAACGCAAGTTTGTGCTTGTAGCGGATACGAGCAACAGCGACGTAATGAAGGATTACCCACAAATGGTCACCGACTATCCTAACCAGGTGCAGTGCATATTTCTGAGGAACACTAGCGCTACGGACTCGGGGGATAAATTCCCGTACGATACCTCGGGGTTCAAGGGATTGAATCAGAGCATGTACATGTTCTTCACTGTCCCAGTGAGTTTCACAGTTGCGCATTTCAGAATATGTTTCAACTTGCATTTAGGACGATCTCAAGGGCTTAGATATAACGAAACAATGTTACAGCAGCTCGGTGCGGCAAAATGTAACGTTCGGGGAACAAGGACTGCCTTTCGAAAATGACGCGTCTTTCCTGGTACCAAGGACTTATACTGTTTTAATAGTCGCTTTACTTGGCGTAATCGGTACGTTTGTTGGTGTGTAGTAGAGCGAACGCGCTTTGGATTAATTACGAGTATTTTTGATGCAATCAAAAATCTCGTTCTTTTACCAAACAAATGGGGGGTCTGAGACCGAAGTTTTTTCCATTGTCGCATGAAAAAAAGGAAAGCTCAATAGTGGCTGTGTTCAATGGCAATTAGTGGCTGTGTTTAAGTTGGTTTCACCGTTGTTACCCCCTTAGTGGCTGTCCTTTTTGTTTACATTCCGGGTAAATAGTATCCGAGTGCCGCAGCTTGTCTTCGCTTGGTCGCGGCATGCTTGCCGAGTAGCGCAAGAAATGCACCGGGAGTTCTGGCGACTTGCCTCACTCGGACCCCTTGAATCTATCAAGCCACGCGTGCGCGCCTTCTTGGTCGCCATCGGTGAACCTAACGCGCAGATGTAAGTCTTGTTTATTAGCTTTCAATATCCTCCTTCCTGAATCCTTGCAGCCTTCCCCTTAAAGACCACGACTACGCCTTTTCGTAGTCCATTCGCGCACTCGCGCGTCCATTCATTTCTTGAACCTTCACCCGTATCCTGTATAAAAATCAGCGCGCCGATTTCGGCTGTACTATGCCGTACCAATTTCTTGAACCTTGTAGCATATCCTGTATAATAGTTAGCGCGCCGATTTCGGCTGTACTATACCGTACCTATTTCTTGGACCTCGTAGCATATCCTGTATAATAGTTAACGCGCCGATTTCGGCTGTAGTAGAGGGAACCTACCTTAGGACGTTCGGATACTTGGCTCTGTACCCTACGCATCTCCCTTTATTAGTTGTATCCCCATGTCCGTACTTAGTGTTTCAATAAATATCTGTTCTAGAATGACTACTCCCGGCAACATAACGAGAACCAATCGCAGGAACGTGCGTGCTTTCAAGGGTAAGCATAAGTACTTTACTTCCGGCAGCGAGAGAGTCAGATTACGACCGGGTAGTCGCCTTCGATTTTCGGAGGGTTGGGGCGCCGCCCAAAAAAAAAAACCCTGGTACCTTTGTCTCCTCGCGACGCCGCTTTTTTTTTTCGCAGGGCGGAAAAGTCACGTGACGTACTGCAATGACTCGCGGGAAAAAAAAACCCAAAATACGAGGACTGCCGGGCACCGCCACGGCCCATACCCCCAAGTTTAATCATGTGATCGCGCAGTTGTTTACACATATTTGCTCGGAGACCCAATTTAGCACTCTTCACTTGCGACGTCCACGCCCGGCCATAAGTCGCTCAGTACGCGCCCGCCACTCCGCATTCCTATGCTGTTACCTCTCCTTTACGTTCTGGTCCTCGCCTGGGCTGTATCTTCCTCCACTGTCTCTTTTCCGCTCGACGACCAGCGTCCTTCCATCGCCCGCGTAAATCAACCCTATTCTTGGACCATCTCCCAGTCGACTTTCAGTTCTCCCGCCGGAGGAATCCAATTGAGCGTATCTCCCCTACCCACATGGCTTTCCTTCGATCCTTCCACGATGACTTTCAGCGGAACGCCCGCCGCCAAGGACGAAGGCAATCCAGAAATCACAATGACGGCGACGGACTCCGCGTCGTCCTCTATATCCTCGACATTCACTCTTTGTGTCACCTCATATCCGGCACCGACCGAGAATATCCCCTTGTCCAACCAGTTCTCCAGCGATAACCCCGCCCTTTCTTCGGTCTTCGTCGTGTCGCCCGATTCCGCTCTGGCCACTTCCAACCCCGCCCTGCGCATTCCATATCGGTGGTCGTTCAGCATTGGCTTCCAGTCCGACACGTTCAAAGCGAAACACAGCCTATTCTACGAGGTCTTGCAAGCGAACGGGTCTGGCCTCCCCGACTGGATGGAATTCAACTCGAAGAGTTTGACTTTAAACGGCGTCGTCCCACCATCTAATCCCAGCCTTCAATCTTCCGATGCTATCCCCTTGGTTCTGCACGGCTCGGACCAGCAGGGCTATAGCGCGCAGAGGCTCCCGTTCGACATGTTTATCGCCGACCATGAGCTTTCTCAATCGCGTCCTCTCCCCACCATCAACGTGACCGAAGGGGGACTCTTCAATAACAGTCTCTCTACCGCCGATGACTTCGCTGGAGTTTTGATTGATGGAGTGGCCGTCGTCCCCACCAACATCAGTTCCCTTTCCATCGACACATCATCCTGCGGTTGGGCTAATTTTGACAGCGCAAGCTGGATGCTATCTGGCAACCCTCCCAGCGATTTGCCAGGGGAAAGGATCTTCTTTCCAGTCGTCATCAGCACATTCTTTGGCCAGGTTCTCCGAACCAATGTGTCTCTTGCGATAGTGGCGTCTTACTTCTCTACTTCCACAATTCCGCCTCAGACCATCGGAGACGGCGGTCAAGTCGACCTCAATCTCACCCCCATACTTTTCACATGCAACTAGTGACCAAAGTGGTGATGTGAAGCTGTCCGCTGCGTTCGCCGCCGATGGTGCTGGTTGGCTGACATTTGATCCTACGACGGCCAGCTTGTCTGGAACTGCACCTGATGACTTTTCGGGCTCACTTCATGTCACATTCACCGCCTACTCCTCCCAGACCCATTCCACGTCCCACACCTCTGTCGACATCTCCAAACCCTCCAGTGGCAAAGGCTCGAAGGGATATGCCCATCCGAACAATCTTTCCGTCGCGGCACACAAGAAACTCGTGCTTGCATTGGGCATCGTCTTTGGTGTTATCGGCGGCGTATGTGCCCTTGGTACCTTGCTAGCCGCCTTCAGACGCTGTGCCAGGATCGACGATCCAGCCAAAACAGACGAGGAGGGAAGAAAAGCATTGTCGGACAGCGACAAGAGGTGGTATGGGATTGTTGACGAGGAAAAGGGGTATGGGTACGGGTCCCGTATGCCGCGCTCTGCCATGGACCTTCAGAATCCGTTTGGTCCTGGCGCGGAGCTGGTCACCCCCGTTCGAGGTGCGCAGGACTATGGTGCAATAGGTCTCGGCCTTCGCCGTGTAGCGGAGCGCAGCGGCTCGGATCCTATCTCGCTCGGCAGTCCTCAAAGTCCAGGCGTCATGCGTAAAGGAGAGTTTATGACGCGCATTCGCCAAACCGTCAGGAATGTGAGCGAGAAGTACGGTAGCCGTCGGCAGGCCTCAGATCGTCCTATCATCAGCAAACCCATGCTAATTCCTCCGACTCCTGGGCTTCCCTTCGAGACCTCCCCCTCCAACCCGTTTGAGGACTCGAACATCATAAGTTATCCTGGCAGCACCGTCATGACGAATTCTCCTTCAACGTCCACTGGAGAACATTCCATTCCCAGGAGGAGAGCCGATTTTGCTCCGCCAAAATCGCCTGCTTTGGTGCACTTTCAGGATGGCCTCGTTCGTCAGCCTTCTTCTGGCTCGTTGTCGTCAAACGAGGAAGCTGTTGTGCAGGTCGCGTCAAAAGCAACCAGCATTCGAAGCGGAATCTCCCACCAATCCGCCGGGCAGCGGCCTCGTCTGGTTCCTTTCACAAGCGCCACTCGTGTACCCATACCTCGCGTCCCATCTCTTTCCGTTGAAGATCCTTCCGGCAGCCCGAGTCGCAGGGTGACGAGTCAGAGGGCGATGGTGTTGAAGGAGGACGGCCTTAAGAGGAGTCCCACGGCAGACGAGCTGAGTATGGCCATCCACTACGTCTGTTCTTTGGGCGCAGACCAACCAGATGTTAATCCAGATCCTTCCACTCCCACCGTCTCTACCAACCTCCGGTCCTCATTCTCCTCGCTGGAATCGTCTCACCACGGGCACGCGTCCGCCGGCAGTTTGATGCGGACCTTGGTGCGGGCCGGGGAAAAGTTCAAATTCCGGGTCACTGTCTCGCTCTACTCCGCGACGTCGTACAAGAAGGGGCGGAAGCTTGAGGCGAAGCTCATGTCGGGAAAGCCGCTCCCCAAGTTTTTGCATGTCGATTTGAAGGGAAACAAGCACTCGGGAGCTGTTGAATTCTATGGTATGCCGGGGCCGAGGGACCTTGGCGAGTTCAACGTCGCGGTCTACACTATTGACGATGGTGCATGCGTCGGGCGAGTTGTTGTAGAGGTCGTTGCGGCCAGCCGTTGAAGCTTATGACTCGTACGTACCTCTTACACCGAAATCAGTGTTGTATCTTCTGTATTATTAGCCTTCACATGTAGCACATACTATTCCCGAGACTCTTAGACTTGTACATCACTATACTCTACATCTTTAGATAGTGACCAACGGACAGATACCAATGCAATGATCGTGAACAATTTCATGGTGCCTTCAAGTTGAAATTTTCTAAGTTTCCACTGCCTTCATCGCCGTATACAACCCGTGCTGTTCTCCGAGACCGTACGTTAGAGTAATTCTCTCGAATATTCCAGGACGATCTGAGGCGTCTGCTTCGTCTAACTCGAGCTAGTGAAAAAATTGAGAGACGATACATTTTTTATGAAACTCCAACGTACCAGTGCGATAACATCGTCAAGTAGATGAGCCTGCCCGACGCGCATGCCCAATCCGGCTTCATAGTTTGCGTTGACGATATGGACGTGGAAATGGTCTTTGTAGGCCGATTTGAGAAATAAATAGCAATGGGCAAGACATGTCAACTCACAGTAGCTCGGTTGATAGTGTATGTACATTCTCAAGCCACCTTTTGGTATACCCCATTTATCGCTCGCAACAGCAATCGCTTCGTGCTGGATAGATTTCAAGAGGGCGATATGTCTCACTCGCAAATCTCGGATACTGCGAATGCTGTTGTCCCGGACTATCGCGATGAGATATAGGCTGCCGACGGTGTGGAGGTCCCATTTCATGTCGGGGAGTATAATAAATTCGGAGGAAGAAAACCAGAGCTTCGATTGCTCTTTGTGGCCATCCAAAATTTCTGTTACCCTGACGCAATTGAATATTAGGTTTGCATCCCACGCAACATGCGCTTCGGAAGACTCGCCATCTTGTCCGCTCGGCAGGGAGCCCAGAAATATAAGGTTCAACAATTCGCCTGTAGATCTCAGGCGTCTCACGAACAAGGACGCAGCTCTGCTCAGAGTACTAGTGCCAAGATCAAAACCTGTTCGAGCGCGGAATGTTCAGCAAATTATGTGCACCTTTCGAATGTGAACTTCAGTAGCAGGGCATACAATGTTGACTTTGACATCGCCTTGGGGCTGTTGCTCTATCGAGGATGGAGAAAGCCAACCGGCCAGCCACATGTACTATGAGACACCATGATATTTCCGGTGTAACCGTCAAGTGCGAGCATTTAACTTACGATATCAGTGCGTTCCACACATTTCACTTGGCTTAAAAATGCGCCAAGTTGGCCATGGAAAATGCTCTGGGAGATATCAACAGGGATCGCCGTCCTTTCAAGCCGGACGATCGCGGGGAGAGCATCAGTTGATTTTTCGTTCGACTCTTCTACGAAGGATGCAGGAAAAGTTCCGAGAACGGTCAATCGACACTTTTCAGGCTCTGGGAAAAGTTGGCTTTGCGGTACTGTGGTCAAGGAAATGAAAGCCTTACCTTCCAGGAGGATACGCTCAAACACGAAACCTTGGAGACTCGAGAGCGCAATATCCTCGGTATCATTCCGTTCGTGCATCTGCTCCAAGCCCGTTTCCCGCAACTGAACGGCAGTGAAGAGGATTTCAGTTTTCCGAATTTACGGTCTCAGGGAGATGACGGTAAGAGGCAGGAGGCGCTCATGTGATCGCGCCTAAAATCACGGTCGATCTCATATATCCGCTTTGAACTCAGAAATTCTCGACGCGTAGACATCGAGTCTCGAGACGGACTACCTGACTGGTAATGGTATGATCCATATTCAGGGAACGAAAATTGTCTGGTGTGGTTTCCCGTACTTAGACGCGCGCCGATCGATAGTGTGCGTGCGGCCAACTCTTGAGGAAAAGCAAAATGAAAGCAGTCATTGCCTGGTGACAAGAGGAAGTACAGTAGTCGAGGTGATACAAATGCGCTTTCCGTCCGTACAAGCATCGCGGAGTATGGCACGCGCCACATTATGACTTCCAAATTAGAATTGCCAGAGAGCCAACGTAGAAGTATATGAAATGCTTGGTCTCTGTGGAGAGAGGATTAGGCCAAGTAGAAAGCCACAGTGAGCACGCACCATGGGTTACATAGCTCCCAAAGTTTTTCCCAACCACAACATGCCATGTAGGACCGTGCCGTCTATCGAACTCCTTCTTGATCTGAGCGGCGATGTCTTTTTCGATGTTGTACTTTTCGAGGGCAGCGGATGCAATATCAACGCTTTCCTGCTGCATTTCGTCGCTCATGTCGACGTTCTTTATGATGGCTTTTGGGCCAATTGCGACGTCGCCTCCTCGCGTAGCGTCAGCGGTCGATGTCGCGTCGATTTTTTCCGCCATGGCGTCTGGAATCGATTCAGTCAAAAGACAGGGAGACGGCAACACAAGCTGCAATTACTTGTGAGCGTAAAGAAAATAACGAACTTCAACTTGGGAGGAAGGAAGAGGCGTCGAAATCAAAGCACGTGTTCCAACTCCTTGACTTGGACCACCTCGTCTTTTATCCTGCGCGCCACGCCTTCACGGCTCGTTACCTCTCGTGCCTTCCAAATGGGCGATTGACACGCGCATTTACCTTTCCTGCAGCCTCACCACCCTGGGGTTTATTTAGACCGGCATGTGTCCCTTCATCCAGCCTTCGGCTTTCATCTCTCGTCAATCTCTCGTGCTGCGTCCGCATTTTCATCACCTTCTTTCGCTCTTTGCATGTGGAACTCCTTCGTGTTTCCCCGATTCTTCGCCGCCAACCATCGCACCATGGACCCGCATGGTTTTCAACATTCTTGCGGTCAGCTTTCCACGAGGCGCATTCCGTTAGTCAGTAAACTGGCTGTTCCAACTGTGGGACCGTGCCAATATGACTTATCCTCCTCTTTGGCTCCAAGGATATCTTTGGTGTATACCGCTGGCCGATCGTCCAACCTGATGGTGAAGATTACAGCGAGACGCGCCTTCCTGAAGTTCGGTCACCCCATATCGCGCCTCTGAGCCCGATGACTCTCCGTTGAGTACTGGAGTTTGTTGGCGCGGCCGCCGCTGGATCTGATGCGACTTTTGACCGAAAGGTTGGCGGAATTCTGTGGAACTCTCTTACTTGGACGGCCACTGTTTTCTGTGACAATTGGCCCTCCGTATCGCTAGTTACCAGAAATTGTCTACCACAGACGTATGACCGACCTCTCGCGATGGAATTTATTTACATGACAAAAAAAAGTCACCTATAACTGTATATGTTGATTCTAGTGCCGTTCACCGTCCTTAGCTCGTTCCTTGTAGTTACGCTGAGAAATAAATGCATTATTCGGCCGCGATTTTGTGCGCGAGAAAGTCATCGCCTATCCCTTACGTCACGACGTTGATCGACGGCAAAAGTGCAATTCTTTGGGGTCGAATTTTGTCCCCATAGACCTGGCTCACCCTCTTCCACTTGGGACGTCGATTACAGGCTCTTTCTCCTCCCTCATTCCCGCACCATGTCGGGACCCGATCACTCCAAAGTTCAGCACTTCATAGGCACGCAAAATTTTCGTCGGCTAACCATCTTTGATCTAACCCAACTTTTGCAGGTGGAAATTCCTTAGACAAAGCTTCGTCGGGCAGCGTCCAAGCCTTTGTGAAGGCTAATGGTGGTCACACCGTCATAACAAAGGTGCGTCGGCTTAACCAACCCATTTTCACGCTCCCTTACCGTCGAAAAGGTTCTCATTGCGAACAACGGTACTTTTTTTTTCTTTCTTGCCCCAAATTCTCCGGCTTAAAACGTTCTCTAGGCATTGCTGCCGTCAAGGAAATTAGATCCATCCGACAATGGAGCTACGAGACGTTTGGACGCGAACGTGAAGTCGAATTCACCGTCATGGCGACGCCAGAGGACCTCAAAGTCAATGCCGAGTACATTCGCATGGCCGACCGATACATCGAAGTTCCTGGAGGCTCCAACAACAACAATTACGCCAACGTCGACCTCATCGTCGACGTCGCCGAAAGAGCAGGTGTGCACGCGGTCTGGGCAGGATGGGGGCACGCGTCCGAAAACCCCCGCCTCCCAGAGAGCTTGGCGGCCAGCAAAAACAAGATCGTGTTCATTGGCCCTCCCGGCAGCGCGATGCGAAGCTTGGGAGACAAAATTTCCAGCACCATTGTTGCTCAGAGTGCTAACGTTCCGACGATGCCATGGTCGGGAACTGGAATATCGGATACAGCCTTTTCGGACGCAGGCTATGTCATTGTTCCGGACAAGGCGTACCAGGATGCTTGCGTCACCAGCGTCGAACAGGGGCTGCAGAAGGCAGAAGAGATTGGATGGCCCATCATGATCAAGGCCAGCGAAGGTGGAGGAGGAAAGGGTATTCGGAAGGTTGAGAAGCCGGAGGCCTTCAAAAACGCGTACTACGCGGTCGCAGGAGAGATTCCAGGTCCGTCGCGTTCATTGATATCCTTCAAATGACCGCTGATCACTCCCTGCCACAGGCTCGCCCATTTTCATAATGAAACTCGCAGGTCAAGCGCGCCATTTAGAGGTGCAACTGCTTGCCGACCAATATGGCAATGCCATTTCTCTTTTTGGACGAGACTGTTCCGTTCAGCGTCGACATCAAAAAATCATCGAAGAAGCGCCTGTGACTATTGCGGATGAAGAGACTTTTGAGAAAATGGAGCGCGCTGCCGTTCGTCTCGCCAAATTGGTTGGCTACGTTAGCGCAGGGACGGTCGAATGTACGATTTTCATGGTCTTCTCTTCCTTTTCTCACGCTTCATCCTCAGACTTGTACAACCATGCCGAGAATGATTTCTACTTTCTCGAGCTTAATCCGCGTCTGCAAGTCGAGCATCCAACCACTGAAATGGTTTCCGGCGTCAACCTGCCCGCTGCCCAGCTTCAGATCGCGATGGGTATCCCGCTACACCGAATCAAAGATATCCGACAGCTTTATGGCATTGCTCTTAACGCTTCCTCCGAAATCGACTTCGATCTGGTCAGACCCGATTCCAACCAACTTCAACGGAAACCGCGACCTAAAGGTCATGTTGTCGCTGTCCGCATCACCGCCGAGAATCCGGATGCTGGTTTCAAACCATCGTCTGGCTCCATCCAGGAGCTCAACTTCCGCTCCAGCACTAATGTTTGGGGATATTTCTCCGTCACCACCGCCGGCGGACTGCACGAATTTGCCGACTCTCAGTTTGGTCACATCTTCGCGTACGGCGAAGACCGCAGCGAGAGCAGGAAAAACATGATTATCGCGTTGAAGGAGCTCAGCATTCGTGGAGATTTCCGCCATACCGTCGAATACCTTATCAAGCTTTTGGAGCTCGAGGCGTTCAGGAACAACACCATCACCACAGGGTGGCTTGATTCGCTCATCAGCAATAAGCTGACTGCTGAGCGGCCCGACGCGACCCTAGCGGTTGTATGTGGCGCGGTCACCAAAGCCTACCTGGCATCCGAGGCGTGCTGGACGGAGTACAAACAGATTCTCGATAAGGGCCAAGTCCCGGCACGTGACATCCTGAAGACCGTTTTCGGAGTCGACTTTATCTACGAGAATGTCCGTTATTCCTTCACTGCTGCCCGGTCTTCGATGCATGTCTGGACCTTGTACCTCAACGGAGGACGGACCATGGTCGGCGCGCGTCCTCTCGCAGATGGCGGGTTGTTGGTTTTGCTCGATGGCCGAAGTCATTCAATCTATTGGCGTGAGGAAGTTGGCGCCCTGCGGCTTATGGTTGACGCCAAAACTTGCTTGATCGAGCAGGAAAACGACCCGACCCAACTTAGAAGCCCAAGTCCCGGGAAACTCATTCGTTATTTCCTCGACAGCGGCGACCACATTAACGCGGGGGAGCAGTATGCTGAAATAGAGGTGGGTATTTCATTTCCCGCGCGGTCATCAAAATTAAAGCGAACTCCACTGTAGGTCATGAAAATGTACATGCCCTTGCTGGCGTCAGAGGACGGGACCCTCCAACTGATCAAGCAGCCCGGCGTGAGCCTTGCGCCCGGGGATATCCTCGGCATATTGACCCTAGACGACCCCACGCGAGTTAAACATGCGAAGCCATTCGAAGGTCTCTTGCCTCCGATGGGGGCGCCTGGCGTTGTTGGAAACAAGCCTCACCAGCGCTTAGCACGTTGTGTGAGCACTCTCGAAGATATCCTCGACGGCTTCGACAACCAGGCAGTCATGGCGTCCACATTCAAGGATTTGATCGACGTTTTGCACGAACCCGATCTCCCGTACTCCGAAGCGACAGCCATCCTTGGCTCCCTCTCCGGTCGTATGCCCGGAAAACTAGAAGACAGTATCAGGTCTGCCATCGATGCCGCCAAAGCCAAAGGTTCCACACAAGAATTCCCTGCGGTCCGCCTCAAGAAAGTTCTTGAGCACTACACTCAGGACAATGTTCTTCCCCAGGATCGAACGATGTTCCGAGCGCAGCTTGCGCCTGTGTTCGACGTCTTGGAAAGATTCAGCGGCGGTCTGAAAGGCCACGAACAGGACACTATTTCTAATCTCTTGGAACGGTACGCCACGACGGAAAAGTTATTCGGCGGGAGTATCGAGACCCGTATTTTGGCCTTGCGCGAACAGCACAAAGACGACCTGGACAAAGTTGTCGGACTTGTGTTGAGTCATATCAAAGCGCAGGGTAAGGCCAAGTTGGTGCTTGCTATTCTTGATTACGTCAAGACCAGCGGGCTCAATGTTTCAAATGCCGAGAGCCGACTGTACATCGTGATGCAGAACCTCGCGGCTCTTGAATCTAAGTACGTCCACTCCAGTGCAGCTAAAAACGCGCCAATTTACCCTGAGTCAGATCGTCGACAAACGTATCTTTGAAGGCCCGCGAGGTCCTCATTCTTGGGCAGATGCCGTCCTTCGAAGAGCGACTCGTTCAAATGGAATCAATCCTCAAGGCCGCAGTCTCGAATACCCACTATGGCGAACAAGGGCATGGACCTAGGTACGGTTTCGTGCCTTCATCGTCGACTCGATTTCCTAAAGCTGTATACAGAACACCTTCCCCCGAGGTCTTGAAGGAACTGAGTGATTCCCGCTATACAGTGTACGACGTCCTTCCTGCTTTTTTCAACCATGAAGATCCTCTTGTGACTCTCGGTTTGTGCCGTTTCCGCTCCTGCCTGACTCGAACTAATATCTTGCATTATAGCGGCCTTCGAGGTGTACATCCGTCGAGCGTACAGGGTCTACACCCTTCTATCCCTCGATTACGAAGAAGGCGATAGTTTGGATGACGGGGAAGTCCCGAACGTAGTCACTTGGCGCTTCAATCTCGGCCAGTCGCATTCTCCTCCATCTACGCCACGCCTGGCGGCACCGTGAGTACACATGTTTCTTCCTCTTGTACCGCGGTATTTATTGCCACCACCGCAGCGAACCGAAGAGGTCTGGCTCCGTCAGCGACCTCTCGTACTTGATCAATCGGCACCAGTCCCAGCCTGTACGAACTGGAGCCATTGCTTCATTCCCAACCCTCGCTGCTCTGTCCCGCGGTTTTAGCAAGGTCGCTTCTACGCTGCCGTCATTCGACGCTGCGGAACACCGCCGTCGCTACGGGAACAATATCCAGCCCCCCAACGTCATGAATATCGCTTTGCGCATCTTCAGTGATGCCGACGATATGTCGCAGGAGGCTTGGTCGGAGAAGCTGACCGCCTTCTCAAATGAGCAGAGCGAGACTCTCGCTCGACGGGGCGTTCGTCGTATTTCTTTCCTCATTTGCCGCCGCAGTCAATATCCGGTCTACTTTACTCTGCGTGACTCGAATGGAAAGTGGAGCGAAGAGCAAGCCATCAGAAACATCGAGCCAGCACTCGCCTTCCAGCTCGAACTCAGCCGACTTTCGAAATACAATCTCAAACCATGTTTCGTGGAGACGAAGCAGATTCACATCTACCATGCCGTGGCTCACGAAAACCAACTGGATAATCGCTTCTTCGTTCGCGCTCTCGTGCGCCCCGGTCGTCTGCGTGGCTCAATGAGCACCGCGGAGTACCTTATCTCGGAAACCGATCGCCTCGTCACGAACGTACTCGATGCTCTTGAAGTCGTGACTGCAGAACACCGACATGCGGACTGCAACCATATCTTCATGAATTTCGTCTACAACCTTGCGGTCACGTACGAGGATGTCCTCGCTGCCATCTCCGGCTTTATCGAGAGGCACGGGAAGCGTCTATGGCGGCTCCATGTCACTGGGTCCGAGATTAGGATTGCACTGGAAGACGACGAGGGCAACGTGACGCCCATACGATGCACCATTGACAACGTCTCCGGCTTCATAGTCATTTACCACGGCTATCAGGAAATCACCACAGACAAGGGAACGATTCTCAAATCCATTGGCGACAAAGGCCCCTTGCACCTCGAACCCGCACACCAGCCTTACCCAACGAAGGAGTCGTTACAACCTAAGCGCTATCAGGCTCATCTCATCGGTACCACCTACGTTTACGACTTCCCTGGCCTCTTTTCAAAGGCCTTGAACAATGTTTGGGTCAAGGCCCGCGTTACTGATCCTTCGCTCGTAATGCCCAAGGTATTCTTGACCTCGAAGGAGCTCGTCTTGGACGAGAACGATCAGCTCGTGGAAGTCGACAGGGCCCCGGGGAATAACACATTCGGGATGGTCGCATGGGTACTGACGCTCCGTACTCCGGAATATCCCCTCGGACGCAAAGTTGTCGTCGTGGCCAACGATATCACTTTCAAAATCGGTTCGTTCGGGCCAGAGGAGGATCAATTCTTCTTCCTCGTTACCCAGTACGCTCGCAACCTCGGTCTGCCCCGCATCTACCTTTCCGCCAACTCTGGAGCTCGCCTTGGCCTTGCCGAGGAAGCGCTAGCCCTCTTTTCTGCGGCGTGGAATGACGACGAACACCCGGAGAAAGGCGTTAAATATCTTTACCTTACGCGGGAGAACTTCCTCAAGTTGGAGGAGAAGGGGGGCGACTCGGTCCGCACGGTCGAGATCGAGGTGGATGGCGAGCGCCGGCACAAAATCACCGATGTTATTGGTCTGCAGGACGGTCTTGGCGTAGAGTCGCTCAAGGGCTCTGGTCTCATTGCTGGTGAAACCTCCCGAGCCTATGACGACATTTTCACCATCACCCTTGTTACCGCTCGCTCCGTCGGGATCGGCGCATACCTTGTCCGTCTCGGTGAGAGGGCGGTACAGGTCGAAGGGCAGCCCATCATTCTCACTGGAGCGGCCGCGCTCAACAAGGTCCTTGGCCGGGAGGTGTACACATCCAACTTACAGCTCGGCGGAACCCAAATCATGTTCAAGAACGGTGTCTCGCACCTCACCGCGAGCAGCGATCTACAGGGCGCCACCCACATTTTAGAGTGGATTTCGTATGTACCAGACGTCAAGAACGGCCCTCTGCCTGTTCGCGAGACGGCCGATCCTTGGGATCGCGACATCGATTATACCCCTCCGAGAGGAGTGTACGACCCCCGGTGGTTCATCGAAGGTAAAATGGAGGAGAACTCGGCCGGATGGACCAGCGGTTTCTTTGACAAGGGGTCGTTCCAGGAGACGTTGAGTGGCTGGGCGCAAACCGTAGTTGTTGGGCGCGCTCGGCTCGGTGGTATCCCTATGGGTGTTATTGCCGTCGAAACTCGGACCATTGAACGAGTCGTCCCCGCCGACCCCGCCAATCCCGCTTCATTCGAACAGCACATCATGGAGGCTGGCCAGGTGTGGTACCCCAATTCCGCGTACAAAACCGCGCAGGCCATCTTCGACTTCAACCGCGAAGGCCTTCCGTTGATCATTTTCGCCAACTGGCGTGGGTTTTCCGGCGGCCAGCAGGACATGTACGACGAAGTCCTAAAGCAAGGTTCAAAGATCGTCGACGGACTTTCGAGCTACAAGCAGCCCGTTTTTGTTTACATCGTTCCCAACGGCGAGCTTCGCGGAGGCGCTTGGGTCGTGCTCGATCCTTCTATCAACCCCGAGCAGATGGAGATGTATGCTGACGTTGACGCTCGTGCGGGTGTTCTGGAGCCCGAGGGTATTGTCGAGATCAAGATGCGCAAAGACAAGATTGTGAAGCTCATGGAACGTCTTGACTCGACGTATGCGTCCTTAAAACGGGACAGCAACGATGCCTCCAAGACCCCGCAAGAACGAGCGGCTGCTTCCTCGTCGTTGGCGAGCCGTGAAACCTTCTTGCAGCCAACCTATAAACAGATCGCTCTTCTTTACGCAGATCTTCACGAGTGAGTCTCCTCTTCGTAGATTCCTCAGTTTTATAACTTTGTTTCAGCCGAACGGGGCGGATGGAGGCCAAAGGGTGTGCAAAACCTGCCGTCTGGAAGGATGCACGTCGGCACTTCTATTGGGCTGTACGCTCGCGCGTCGCTCGTTCTGCTGCACTCGCAGATATTGCCGAGGCCAGCCCAGGAACGACACCGGAATATCGGTCCCGATTACTCAATTCACTCGCCTCGATCGACTCTTCGACCGCCGCGCGCTTGGTCGCAGAGAAACTCGAGAAGTTAGACCTCTCTCAGACCGTCGTCCAGCTGAGGACGGAGCACCTGATGAGAAATCTCCTGGATCTGACCAAAGAAGACCGCAAAGCTGCGATGGATGGCCTTCATCGGTTCGCCGACAATCTTTCCGACGAGGAAAGAGCGTCGTTGATGACGGTTCTCCAAAGCGGCGCTCGTCCGCCGGGTATGTTTCCCGAATCGTATGCCGAACACAAGCTCATGATTTATATAGCGCCCCCATCGTATGCCACATAGTATCGTGTTCGTTATATTTTGCTCTCCCGTTACGCATCCACCATCTCCAAGTCTGTATTACCACGTTTCTCGCACATTTCCCGCAGCTTTAAAGCATAGAACTAATTTCTTGAACGTTGTTATGTCGGACTAGACATTTCTCTCTCTATAAAATTAAGCATCTCTGAAGCTTTTTAAACTCCGCTTTGGAGCTCCCAACTTTGATCGGCGCCTACGCTAGATTCTACGACTTTTACACTCCGCTCTCATCTCGGCACCGGCATCAAGTTGCCGATGCTCTGCCGACTCCGCAATAGTGGTTCATTCTGAATTTCTACATCTAAAAGTTACCCACCTAGGTTGACCGCAGGAAACGGGAAACAGTATCTTCAGCATTCGTGAAAGGGGATACTGGGCCGCTTTGCGGCCCAACCGCTTATTGTCATAGATTCTGCTTCTTGCAGTGCGATTTTTTGCCGCAGTTGTTCGGCATTAGCTGATTGTTGGCGAACATCCATGCCAAATACAGGTGGCGTCCTGCTCAGCGGATAAGTTGTGCGGGCTCGCTTGTTTTTTTTTTTTTTTGAGCGAACTTCTGATCGGCTATTTCGGCAACTCCCTCAACGGCATCAACGGCTTGGGAAACCTATGTAGCAAGGCTATAGGATTGAAGATTTGCCATGCATAACAAATGCATAGGCACAATTATTTCTCGATATATCAAACTACACGTCCATGTAGGGTCCTGTAAGAGCGTGGTGCATTGGCCGATGCGACTGAACAAATGCATAGGCACAATTATTTCTCGATATATCAAACTACACGTCCATGTAGGGTCCTGTAAGAGCGTGGTGCATTGGCCGATGCGACTTCAGCCATAGATGCTTCAGAGCTCCCGCAAGTGAAACCCGCTTGAAAGGGTCAGGCTGAACGAGATGATCGAGCAAGTCTAACCCTAAGAGCGCGTTTCAACCTCAGGTTTTCAGACACATAGACGAACGTACCTGCGGGGGAGAGGAGTTGCGTCGATAACTTACTCCACTTCAGCTTCGGCAGAGGCCATCCAGGGAGCTCTCTGCGTTCAGTACACCACGGATTGTCAAGTATCATCCTAGAACTTAGTAGTCAGAGAGATCGCTGGCAGTAATTTGGGCAACCCACATGGTGAACATCATGATACCGGCGCTAAAACTATCCGCTAAGTAATTGTATCCTGGTTTCGCTGGATTCAAAACTTCTGGTGCTGCGTATTGAACTGTCCCGCATGCTTCCTGCTACTGTTAAGTACACGCAACATACAAAAAAGCAAAAAAGAGGACCGTCATCTTGACCTCCACAGTGAGGTTTTTTTGAACGTGTGCCAATCCGAAATCTGCCACTTTGATGAAGGGAGCTCTGATATTTTCGTCACGCAAAAGGATGTTCTGGAAAGGAACTGTTAGGCCCATACTATGTTAGAGTCAGACACACCTCTGGTTTCAAGTCGCGGTGCGTGATTCCTTGAGCGCTGGAATGTCCAATAAGCACCGGGAACAACTCTGCCACATTTTACTTACTGCAAGAAAGCCACGGCATGGCACAACTGATACATGATTTCACGACACATATCTTCGGCTGGAAGAATATAAGTCCGACGCCTAAAAATCTATGAGATCTCACTTACGTAGACCTCTACTAGCTGGACCGTTGGGCCACAGGTTTCTTTCGGTGAGCTCACGCTCCAAATACTGCAGCAGCTCGCCGCCTTCCATATACTCCATCACAAGATCTTGCACAATATTAAATATGTCGCCCGTTTGAAGTTGAGAGTAATTGCGACTCACATATGTGGGGCACGGTCTCCGACTCGTGCGCCGAGAAAATGGAAATGACGTGAGGATGGCGAACCCTTTCCATAACCGCGATCTGGAGCGCATCGTTTAGCGGGACCCCACGGAAATATGAAGAAGTTACCTCTCTGAAGACGTCCATGTCGGTGTTGAGCTACGAGGAGAGCTGAGGACTGTTCTGAAGACAAGTTCGGAAAGGCTCTTACATATTCGATCGTCTTCACGGCAACGAGCTGGTTTGAACTCTTTTCAGTGGCCAGGTGAACGTAACCGCCTGTGCCGGTCCCAAGATGCTCTCCCCGGAGATATAAGTCATCCAGCCGTTTGAGTGGCTGCTTCACCGCGGCGTCACAGAAGTGATAACCTTGACACAGCGTGAGCTATTGAAACCAACCATCGGGAGAGACAACACACGAAAGTCGTGTAGTCCACCGTTATCATTTACAACGACTGGCGCCCCGAATCCTATTTCGTCTCCGTCCTTCAGGATGCGCGACTTGCCCCGCTCAACGCGTTGGCCCGAGACCTGACACACTATAAGTTCATGCAGGGGGAAACTGCGCGAAACGCACCCAAGTTCCTCCCGACGAATTATCCGTGAGTGTAATTACTGAGTACTTGTTGTTGAGACCGTTCCAAGAGATTTCTAAAATGCATATATGAATGGTGTGATAGGGATACAGGGATCAGGCATACCCGCGTGAGTGGCACTGATGTGTGGGCCAGGAAGAAGTATTGTGCATCGTGCGGGGTCTCTCCCGAGACTAATTGTGGGGGTAATGCGCAGAAAGTCCACGCGAAGGAGCACTTGATTGAGGGGGACCAAGTAAGCCCAGAGGTGCTGGTCAACCTCAGGGTCATTGTCAGGGTCGATCCGGAAAGCCATGCGATTCGAGTCTTGAGTTGGAAGGGAGAGTAAAACAGTTGCAAGTCAGTGGCATCGCGGCGTGTCTTTTTATGGGCAATGAGGCCCAAGCGTCGCCCAAAGAGGTAACCGCGGTAAGCACAAAGCCACTATCGGGCAAGCGGCCCATTGTTGCACTTTGGTTCTGGTGGTCAAAGCGCATGAATGCATCAATTGATGTTTGATGTCGGTCCGAGCGTTCCGGGTTCCTGTTAAGGTGCGGGAACAGGGGTCTAATATATTGTAGGAATAGAAATGATTCAACCTTTTCTTAACTTGAGTTCTCTAATTCTTCGAGAAAACGACATCGGTAATGATATTTTCTGCGTTTGGACATGTGGCGGCCACATCCAACACCAAGGACTCCGATGCGCCGAACACAGCCAACGTCCGAATAGAAGGAGTGATCCAAGGTGGTCTATTATTCTGCCGCTTGTGCTTCGAGCGTAGCGCCTCTCTCAGCCCCGGCGGCATCCCAGGACTGAAAGAGTACCTCAGTTCGAGCTCAGTAACCTGGCGCGGAAACGCAATCAAGGATCAGTTATCGAAAATGCCATCGAATCCGGTGTTGTAATACTGGACGACGACGCGGCGAAGATTGGGAACAAAGGGCGTCGAGGGGTCATAAAGTCGGTAGAGAAGGCTAGCGAGTGCCCTTTCCATTGGCATCTCCATTTCCACCGGCGCTGTTCTGGTTTCATTGATTATTTGGATCGTGAGGCAGCCACATAGGCGATTGGGAATGCACTGCGACTCCAGAGTACGGAGGAAATATTCTGCAAACGAGGGGCAAGGGATATAGACATCCCGGGAAGAGACGCGCAGGTAGATGGCCCGCCAGGTGGAGTTGATCAATGTCGCGGATGTCGTGAGAGTAATACGCTCGTCGATGGAAAGGGACGATGCCCAAGAAAAAGAGAGTATCTCTTCAATGAGCTCGGTGGGCAAGCCAACCAAACTCATGCGGTTGTTTTTTATTAAGTTTTGCTGAGCGGGATTTACTTATACCAGCGTAGCGCCGGCGTCCACGGCGGGGGAAGGGTAAACGGACCTCGGAGCAAGGCATCTCAAAAGCAGAGGTCAACGAACCTGATTCAGATTCCAGTTCGGGGGGTTCGGCAGTCGGAAAAATCATCATAGTATTAAGCCGAGAAGGGCAGTCGGTCAATAGCCAATGCCATACACATCGATATGGGTCGTGAAATCCGGGGCCAGAGCCTCTGGTTCAGATGCTACGGGGGTAGATGGTACCGGAGTTCGAGGAGCGGTGTTCGCGATGCCGGTAGTTCTGCGAGTCAGGATGACCGCTCCTGAGAAATATTAGAGAGGTGCTTCACTAATATCGTAATCTCCGTACCATTTTTCTTCATCTCGTCGTATCCTTTAAGCCTAAGTTTGTTGTACTCTGGATCTACAGTGGCGCCTTCCTCCACGGCGACGTAGTCGATCTTGTGGTGAGCGAGAAAGGTAACATCGAGGGTACAGGGAGCGTCGGAGAGTACCTCATCGACCCACCGACAATGCCGCACTATCTCGCATCTTTCTACCGCGGGTAATACGGCTGGGGTGCCAAATCGGTCACAGGTCTCGTTCGAGAAGACACCGACGACCAGCCAAACCGACGGGAAGGACATTTTAACTTGACGCAGTTGGAGAGCATGTCTCGAGGTCAAGTCTAAGATATCGTCGGCAGAGCCAAGCGGGGAGTGCCGCACCTCACGCCAAGTCCATCGAAAATCCCGTCGATATATAGCCGCTTCGTCCTTGTTCCCGTGGGACATGAAAGGCCCAGGGTCTTTCGCACAAAATCCTGTATATCCTCCGCCGTATAGGTGCAGGTATTAAAGGTTTCGCGCGCTAGTCGAGACGGAGGGAGTTCGGGAATCGCATGTCGCAGGTCAGCAATGCTGGCGTCGGGAGACACGATATCGTAGTCAGAATCATCGCTCAGAACAGAGGAATCCATGGAGGCGGGACGTCAAAGGTTTAGCTGCCTCACGGCTGCTGCACCGTGCATGCTGAAGCCAGCTCTCTCGATTTGATCCATTGCCACTGATTGGATAAGGCTTGCGGAAGTTGATGCAAACGCGGTCATGTGAAGAGAAAACAAAGGACGACCGAGAATCGTGCGCTGATGATCCGTGTATATCAACTGCGTGGAAAGAAGTAGCAAAACAGGTTTTCAGTAAGAGAAATCTACGTCGGCTGGCGTTTGAAAATGCCCCGAAAGTAACGCTTCAGTCCGTCGCGGCTTCGCACAATGGCGCCAACTAGGCCGTCCGGCCGCACCACGACGATGTCGCAACCATCGCGCAGCGCGTATGTGCCGTACGCATGGCCTCCCCGATCTTCAAGCACACAGTCCGCGAGCGCGAGCGCACTACTAGGCACAGTGCCCTGGCCACGTACAACAATCACGGACTGTACGGCGTCTGCGTGGGCGGCGAGCAGGTGAATAACGGGTGTGTAGCGGTTAGCCTCGTTGCTGAAGATAAGTACGGTATGGTGTGATGCGAGGAACGTTCTGAAGAGGCTTATGGTTCGAGCATCCAAGTTTTTGGCGTTTTTGTCTAGCGCGCGGCGCTTCAGAACGAGGAGGCCTGGGGCGTCCGGCGCACGGTCGCCAGCGGAGAGTGGCCGATCTAAAAAGGCTTCAGGAGACTGTTCCTCCTCCTCTTCAAAGTCGAAGTCATCGAGAAAGTCCTCGTCGTCGCTTTGTTCGTCAACAACCACCGAACTCCATCGACAGTTGACCCCGAGTTGCAGTAGGCCGCCATTGTACTTCCACGCCGATGCCCCTCCACCGCGCCGTGGTGGGGGGTCGTCATTCTTCTCCGCCCAGGTGTCTTTGAGTAGGGCGGTAATCTGGTTCAGCATCGCGGCAACAACCGGCGTGCGCTCTTCCGTGTATGTCTGGAGCAGCGACTCTGGCGCTATGCCTCGCTGCACCAGGGCGAGTTTCCAACCCAGATTGAACGAGTCCTGTCTATATGCGAGGTGTGAGGCGGGAAAACAGATAGAGACGATCGATTTTCGCACATTCCCGTGTTCATACCCAGCAGCGGAAGTCAATTTGGGATATGAAGACCAACAGATGGACACCGTACCTGGCCGCCAGTAATGCTATGTACGTGTGCCGAATCTACGTGTGTGCAGTTGAGGCGAAAGGTCACGGTTCGATGCAAATTATGACGCACCTCCGGCAACGAAAACGCGGCCCACGCCGAATTTATCTACCATGCGAATGCTGGGTCTGCGTGATGGAGGTAAGATTTGAAGAATTTGTGCCTGTGCAGGTTAACGGACCGATACTGCGACAACCACACGACTTCCCCAAAGACCAAATCCTTCCGTCTACCGGTGTACTCTACAAATATAGAGGCAAGCGCCTCTGGGTGTTCGACGATATGCGGATGATCGATCTCTGATCCGCTCAGCAGAAAACTGAACATGAATGGGACTTCGGTGGGTCTGAGGCTGAGCCTGGAAACGGGGGCTTCAGCTGGAAATACAAGGATGGAGATAATATTTACCAAGCGGCGCCAACTTCCCCCCACATGTGCCAGCACTTTGAATCCAGTCCATGGACCATGACGTCTCCCACAACAAGGTTGTGCGCGTTGGTGGTCTCTCCCAGGAACGTGAGGCCAAGAGATTTGCGAACGACACCGCGGGCGCCGTCTGTGCCCACGAGATAATCGAACGTCGCACTCTCCGTGACTTCTCCATCCCCGTCCGGCCGCGAAAGTTGTACACGCACGCAATCCCCGCCCTCCAGCTGCTCAAATGAGAGAAGGGTTGTCCCCCATTCAGTTGCGCACCCCAGCCTCTTCAGCTCCGTGCGCAGGATCTGCTCGAGGTGATCCTGACCCATCATCACGACATTCGGCTGCGTACGAGTCAATCTCATGGGCTCAACAAATAGGGTGTACACATACGAATGGTCGTTGCGGCGTGGCTTCGATCGCTGGCCACATCTCGAACTCGCGATCCACCTTTACTCCCTCGGGCATTTTGTATAAGACTGCCTGCGGTGGCGGAATTGCGCGGCGTAGGATTTCGTCGCCGACGCCCAGGATACCGAAAAGCTCGAGCGAACGAGGCTGCCAGGGCGTGATAAATTCAATATGAGTCTGAAGAGTGAAGATGGCGCACCATAATGCCTGCACCGCGCTGGCCTAAGCGCGAAGTGGGCTCTTTGTCGATCAGGCGAACGGGGCAGCCGTTCCGAACGAGAGAAAGGGCCATGACCAGGCCGGAAGGCCCCGCCCCAACCTAACGAAGAACAATTTAAGTGTGTAGAATAAATACCAACAGCGGGACGTACGACGAGGATCCTAGGAGTGCGTGTAGACGAAGTCATTCTGGAGTCGGATTATCCGTACCGGAGTCGTCGGCTGTCTGGTATACGTGATCTGAACGGCTGTCTAGGTGCACGCAAAATGGGCTAGAGGGGCTGGTGTGAAGGCTCGTCGTCGGCTAGGATCCATTTTATAGGCGGGTCTATGTAAGGCGTTGTAAGTTTTGGTCAAGGTCGAGGCCAAGGTCGAGACCGATATCCATGATCGCGTCGGCGGCGAGATTCGCTTCTCACTCCCGACTTTGCCCGAGCCAGTACTGTTCGGCCTCCAAATTGGTTTCGAGACAGATACTGCGGTTGAGTTACTGTACCTCGAGTTGAACAGTCTTGGAATCCCAATTTACCATACTATGAGGCTTTCAAAGTAATTTTCCCGTGAGAACGTCGCGACCAAGTCACCTTGCTTGTCAAGGTCTCTCCACCCTCATAATGGCACCACTTTTGGGTCACCCGGTGATCCTAATCTTCCCGACATCGAGTTCTGGACCTTGTCTGGACATCTTTTTACCTAATATGTACCTCTACTTTACCTAAATTCAAACTCAACATTCGAACCAGCGACAACTCATGCTCAATGAAAGATTCTTCAAAGGGCCAATGGCCTGGCAGAGCAGAGCTAGCAAAATTCTCCAGGCTAGAGGCGCTGAGCTTTTGTGCAAGCAAGGTCTGTTCCGACGGAGTCGGAGCTTCCTAGTTGCAACAAGTCGCAACCCTATTTCGGTTTCCTGGGCCTGGACTCCCGTCCCATGTCGCGAGCGGTGAACTTCGACGTTTACATGGACGCCTAGACCGAGTCGATGATTTAAGCGCCAGTGCTGATCGGGACAAGGCCTGCCATTTCATTGGCGCAGCCTTTTTATTTAGCGACTGCAACTCTATCCAAATCGGATCCTTGATTCCTAATCAAGGGACTGGCGTTGAAACGTTGAAACCCTAGGTGGCTGTATAAATTCGGGGCTGCTTGAGAGCTCTTGAGATGGCAGCCCGCATCTCGGTGCATCTCGGTTGTAGTAGATTGAAACCAATTGAATCGCTCGGGAGGAAATCGTTCACATGGCGAAGGATAGCTTTATAGGGAACAATCGACTGGGGTTTTCGCGTTCAAAATGCACCAACTCGTTAAGCACTCAAGTGCGAGATGAAGCAAACACACACGACCGCCGCGCACGATTATTTCTGCGTGGACTGTTCTGAAGGTCAGACAATCGAGTCGCAGAGTTATTACACAATACAGGTATACACCTTGATATACTTTTATGTGCGTCGACGTCCGGGCGCCAATCGAGTTATTGGCTGACAGCGGATGTCCGAAGAGCTAGGGTTGAAGCTCAAAGCACGGGTGTCGAATGCGGGATGTTCCAAAATCCGTTTTCGTACCAGTCCTACGTCTCGTCCATCTCGTCGAGCAGTTGTGGTGCATCGTCCTCCTCCTCGCCTTCATCCTCGTCCGCAGGTTCCGCACCGGCCGTCGGTGCGCGTGAGAACACAATTACGTCCGGTAGCGCGCTCGAGATACGCACGAAGCGTAAAAGGTGCGCGTAACCGATCGATGCGACGTCCCATTTGCGGAATCGCCCGAGCGTTGATGCGTCCGTCAAGTCAGGAAGTTCTGAAAGGTGGGATTATATTTATATATGTTTTAGAACGGGAAAAATAAACGCACCCATCCCAGTCCGGTATGTCTCCTGCTCACGGAGCTTCAACTCCTCAATGCGCACCTCGCGTGCACTCTTCGGCCGTCCCTTTCTGCGCGCCGCCTGTTCCTCGGCGAGTGCAGCATCGTTCCGCGCAACCCAGGCCTCAGCGATGGTGTGTAGTTCCGGGAGCGTGAGAGCCTCGACGTCGGGCGGCAAGGCCGCGTGAAAGAAGGCGTATAGTTCGAGCATCGAAGACGCCTTCTTGGTGCGCTTGGTGCGCAGGTTGCCGAGTTTACCCTTGCGAAGGGCGTTGCGCGCGAGCTGCCCAGCCTTGCGAGAGTCAGGGTGAAACACCTTTTCTTTTTTGGCTGGTTTACCGCCTTTTACAGCGGCTTTTGCTTTGGGCGGCATGAAGGGTATTTATCTAAGGAACCAGCTCGCGGTAAAGACAGGAAGTTGGTTGAGTGTTTAAGAAAACGTCGGAAGGCGCAGGCAAACAGAGTCAAAGATCGCCGAATATGGGCTCATCGACTTTGCATCCAAACAAGTTGAAATATCACCTTCCTTTCGACCTCGACTGGTCACTCGTGGACCCGTCAAGGACTACAGTCGCCTGGATGTCGGGTATGTCACGAGATGCGGACCGCATCTCCTCTGCACAGCAAACGCTGGATAGTGTGTTCACGCGCCGCACCTTGTGCATCTTGTCGAACGCTGATTTTGTTGCTTTCCACCTCCAGTCCTGCATGAGATGTCCCAACTTCTAAACACGCAGCTCGACAAGGAGACGGTGCGTGCGGACTTCGCTTATCCGAAGGTGAATTTGTTGAGACTGTGTCCCTAACGCTCGCCGTGCAGCTTACTACCTGTGTGCGGATGATTGAGAGCGGGGTGAACCCCTGAAGCGCTTGCGGTACGCGCCGACCACAATGTGGGTTGGTTTTGCGCTCATCAATCTGCCACAGGCTGTAATACAGGAGCTGCGCCGCGAAAATGGGCGAATACAGGACACGAACGCACCTAATGGGCGATAGCAATAATGGGTTTAAATTGGGTTTGACTGACACCTTTGTAAATATAGTGTTGAATGACACGTCCTACGACGACCGAGAAGGGCGGAATTCTGAGCCGAGTGGATTTGCCAAAGCCAAGTCTTGGAATGGCAAAACATTTTCCTAACGACTCGCACCTTGGACCCTTGTATGAATGTCAAGCTTAGCCCGCCTACAAGCTGAGACGCCAGAAACGCGTGGACTGATGGTACTAGAATATACGGGAACAGCGAGGATTGCGGGCCTGTTCTTTCATGTTTCTGGAGGCCGCTGATGGTGAACTGGGCCTTGACTCTGGTTGAGAAGTATATGCTGGAGCGGTTTCTCGGTTATGCGTCCCTTGATATTCTGACCCAAGCCAGTACCAAGACCGAGTCTCGTCCAAGGTCTGTATCGTCGGCTTCCTAGTCCGGCTGCCTTCAATTCTTGTCGGCCCATTTTGGTAACTTGAATCCCGTTTTGGGATTTGTGAACCGTGAAATCAATCTTCATGGCTGTTGTTGAGTCATTTGCGTTGCACTTTCTCCTCCGTCTTCCATGGATCGTATGTATGACCAAGTTTCGGTACCCCGCGTTTGGATTGCTATTTCTATTGGGCCAACTGCATAACGACATTGCTTAACACAGTACTCCACTTTCTGCCCGAGATTCCTACGTGAGACGAGAGAAAATTCGGCGCAGTCATTTGGGCATCTCTCTGCTGTTGCTCGCATGGTGAATATACAGTTCATCCCCACGGCCCACGTTGCAAATTTTCTGATCTCTCTGGATGACACGCCATTTACGATGTCAGTGAGCGTCTGTTGGCGCCATTCGCTTTCCCAGAGGTGACGATAAAATACAGACGCGCGTTCGGCGCGAGGTTATGTATAAGCAACACGTCAATACTGTTACATACTTCACTTATACAACGGAATATATTGGCGCTAAACGCCTATGATTTCTACTCGACATTTGTGGTTTTCGGAGCCGCAAACCGCAAATAACTCGGCACTGTTCGGACGTGGAGAGTTGTGCCTGATCGCTGGGCCTGCTGGCAGCAACGAGGATATAACGAATTTGCTCCATAATTCCACTCCGGGTTGGCGCAAGACTCTGAATTCGCGACGGGCAGCGAAACACGGTCCATGAAAGCTGGAGGAGGCAGTCAGACTTCAAGTGACTCAACAATAGCCGCAATATTCTTGATCACGAATCCCAAAACAGAATTCGAGTTGCCAAAATGGGCTGACATACAACTCGCGACTCGTTTCGTCCAAGGCAGTTTTGAGAGTCAGGCATCCTGCGGATAGTACAAAAGGCGGGGAGACCAATATTCAGTGCTGACCCGTGCGAGTGGTGTATACCGATCTCCGACGAACTGCTGGCAGAGCACAAATGTGTTTTCCCCGGCGGAGCTCCAACTTGGTACCTGGCGGCCTCAGGTCCGTCCGCCAACATATATTGGTGTTAATGGAAGGGAGGTCGCGTTCAACAAAATGTTCATGTTGCAATAGCCAATGCTTTAGACCATATGTTTCTTTTAGGCTTCAAACCTCCGGGAATCAAGTTGCATCGCTCAAGCACGACTTCGAGTCGTGTGCTGCCTCTATTTTGATTGGCGAGAACCACTGGCGATAGACATGTTTTTGCAGTTGGGCGCACAGAGTTGATATTGGCTATTTAGCGTTTCGTACTAGTCGCGTGCTTCAACGGGCAAGTACCGCCCGCAGTCGGCCCGCAACCAAGACCTCATCGGGACTCGACATTGAAGGTTTTTGCATATCGTGACTATTCTGGGTTGATTCTGGGCGTATAACTGATGCTGATAGGATGGTGGCCAGGTACCTGAGATCCGCTGCGGTCTGTGTTGCCCGCGCCCAGAGCGACTGGGGCCGTCAGGGTGTAGAGAGTGGCCGAAATACTTCGGGTGTAATCGTCGAGTGGATCCGCATTGGACCCGCACACGCGCCGTTGTGGTTAAGTGAACAAATCGAGTGGGTAGAAGCGTCGAGGAGAGGAGAATATGGACTGAGATTGTTGGATTCATAGACTGGAGAAGGCAAGGAGGCGTATCAGGATGATAGAGAGGTTTACGGTTGTTTGTCCCGGACTTGCTCGTCTTGGAGGTCATGGAACCCACTGAGTACGATATTCGACGCGAGGTAGAAGCCCTCAGAGACCTCAAGAGGAGGTCCGGCACAGGCCAGGGTGTCCTTGTCCTCGACCCAGACCTCCCAAACCAGGGCCCTCCATCCCCCACTAGCCCATACCGATCCCCAGAGGCGGGTTCCAGTGCGCGGCCTCCGCCAGATCCCGCACCCAGCACACAGGCAGGCGCAGACGACCCCCTTTCATCTTTTCTGGGTCCCCGCCAGCCTCCACCCAGAGATCGCACCTGCGGAGTTTCGCGCGTTTCTCAAGGAACATGCCCGCAATCCCCCCTCTGACGACGACCCCAGCACCCTTCAGCGCGCCTCCTCTAGCGCATCTACCCTCTCTTCCGGCCTCGGCCGCAAAAAATCAATGCTCAGTCGCCCGTACCAGCCCTCCGAGAACGACTCGGGCGACGAAACTGTCGTGCCGCTCCGCAGAAACCGCTCCAGCATATATTCCTCGAACCAGAATCAGGGCCCCCAGCTCACCATCAGCGACCTCCAGAAACTCGAGGAACTCGCAGAAGAAGCCTCGGGAAGCGACGATCCTGCAAGCTGAGGAATATCCTCCGCCGTAGTCTCAGTCTCAACGTCTCGCCTTGGGTGTGTATCTTGCTACTTAGTTTGAACCTCTTCTTACCGCGTGCCCAAGCCCTTGATGACTCTGATTTCGGAGACGGAGGCAGACCAGCCGATCGTTGTCGCGCCGCCAGGACAGTTTCTCCGGCGCACTGCGCGCACGCGAATCCGCAAACCCGGTCTGCCCGGCGATGGCGATGGTCATCGCTTTGGAGAGCGTCGAAGGGGACCATCTAATCGCTCGGGCCACCTCCCCCATGCTTCAGCGCACCTCGAGCGACGTGTCGTCCAGTGACCACGGCGACTCAGTTGAGTCCATGATGTCCATCACCCCCCGGGCGCGCACCTTTTCAGATGACGGAGGGCCACTTGAACGGCCAGACTCTTTCAGCGAGGAAGCGCTAATCTACGATGCCTATGCACGGGACGAAGACGAAGACATCCCGCCCCCCCTTGCCCCCCGTGGTCGTCACGTCTTCTCCCCCCTCAAACATCATAGAGTTCGCCGACGTACCGCCACGGCCCGAGTCGCCTCCACTGCAGGAGCCGCCTCTCGAACCTGAGTTTGCGCTCTTAGATGCGCTGCCCCCAGTGATCCATCAGCCCCAGCCGACCCGCCTACTATCACCTTCTCCGTCGGATCCATATCCGCCGCCGCAGGGTCTTCCGTCGCGCACTCCCTCGCCGTCCGAGTTTGACGCCTCCCCCACCCCCTTCACCCGACGCGCACAGTCCGAACGCCACCCCGACCAACTCGCCGCCTGCCTCCTCATTTCTCTCTACTTCACCCTCCCCGCGCAAGGAAAAGGACAAGAAGGGCCTCTTCGGCAAGTGGGGTGGCGACAAGGAGAAAGAAAAGTCGAGCAAAGCTAGTAAGAAGGAGCGCGAACGTCTCGAGAAGGAGCAGCGCGACAAGGACTCGGGCTTCTTTGGCTCACTCTTTGGCTCAAAGAAGAAGCACGAGACAGCGCCGGAGACAGCGTCGCTGCACGGCGGGCGCGAGGCCGCACAGGCTCTGCTTGGGCAGTCCCAGCGTGCGCCGAAATCTCCTGGCCCGCCTTCACCTATGGGTGGGATGCCAGGTATGATGGGCGGCGCGGGCGGTATTAACAACTATTCGCGCTACCCGATCCATGTCGAGCGCGCGATATACCGCCTCAGCCACATCAAGCTCGCGAACCCGCGACGGCCGCTGTACGAGCAGGTGCTTATCAGCAATCTGATGTTTGGTATTTGGGAGTTATCAACAAGGCGCAAGCAGGCGCCCAGGCCGAGCAAGCTGCGCAAGTGGCGGCGACCAATGGGCAGGCGACCCCCGAGGCGGAGAAGGAGAGGCTGGAGCGAGAACGGCTGGAGCGCGAGGCGGCGGCTGCAGCCCAGGAGCGTGCGGAGAAGGAGCGGGTGGAACGGGAGAAGGTAGAGCGGGAGCAACGCGAACGTGCTGAGCGGGAGCAGTGGGAGATGGAGAAGAAGCGGGACTCGTCGCCGCGGCGGGGGGCACTCACGAAGGCCGCTCCTCCTGGTGGGCCTCAGCAGCGGAGAGCTGAGATGCCCGTCAAGGGTCCACAGTACGAGATGCAGCACCGCGTGATGGAGAAGGAGTACGCGGGATACAATGGTAATCCTCCGATGCGGGCGAATGCACCAGTACCCATTGGAGCTGGTGGGCCTGGACAGCCGTATCAACGACCAAAGCAGTCCCCGACGTCGCCCAAATTCAATCAGCAGCCACCAGCCAGTGCCCCTGCCCAGGAACATTATTACTATTCTCCCGGCGAGGCAATGCAGCAGCAACAACGGCTCCCACCAGGCGCCATGGCCCCCGTGGATCAGTCGTCGTGGCTTGTTGGGCAGCAGCCCCCTGGACGCAAACACTCCAATTCGTCTCCCCCGCCGATGACGAACCAGGCACCACATCGACGATCGCGATCCCCACCAACCTCCCAACAAGGGCCAGCAGCCGATGCCGGTGTACAAACCCGGACGGCGGACAGGGCGGGGCGCGCCTCGCGGGCGGTCGCTTTCCGCCACGGCTGTCCCGGCCGCGCAGCCGCCCCAAATGAACGGCAAGATTCGTAAAGGTCAAAGCGCGTACGCTGGGGGGGCGCCTTCCAACGGGCGGCAAACCGCGAGCGGGGGACATGCCGACCAACGGCGTCGGCGAGGAGGACATGCCATTGGCGGTTTGGCAGCGGAAACAACGGCGATGAAGACCCGTCCGTTTCCATCCTCTTTCTTTCCTCCTCCCCTCATCTAGACTTTTTCTTGCATCCGCCTGCAAAACCCGCTCTGCTCAATTACGCTACTCCTCGCCGTTTTGGTCTTGCCCCCAACGCTATGAATATTTTATCTCCACTAACTTGCCCTGCCCGCCGCGTCACGTTGTACATGTACGGTACCCCTCCCCCACGGATTCGGACGGACAATGAAATGATATATCGCAAACCACAAGGCGAAACGGCGCTGCTAATTGATCGGACTACTTAACGATCATTCACGTACCTTGCTATTTTACCACCCGCAATTCTTTTCTTTTCTCTTATCCACACAACCATCTTTCGTTTGCAACCAAGACTCTGTAATATTATTAGCATTTTATGTGCCAAACCAACGTTGTGATGCTGAGGAGTATTGTTTCCGTGCTGATACGATCCCGTACTTGAGGATTGCAAGTCAGCAAACTACTTGTGTTCCCAGTAATAGTCGGGACTCCGACTGACAATGATGCCGCCCCGCCACTCCGCCGCGATATTTGAATAGACAACGTTGTTGGCTCGGTGCCTACCTCAAACCGACCATTGCAAAGTCAACAAACTACTTGTATTCCTAGTAATAGTCGGGATATGACACACTCCGACTGACAATGATGCCGCCCCGCCACTCCGCCGCGATAAGTATTTAAAAAGACAACGTTGTTGGCTCGGTGCCCACCTTAAACCCACCATGAATGGCAAAATAATCTCCGAAATCGTCAAGATCGTTTTAAAGCCCGGCTTCGAGATCGCATCTCCCCAGTTTGCTAAATTGCGCGACACAAGCGTTGCACACGGCGTTAAAGAGCAATATTACGGGTTTTCGCATGCACAGGGGGAAGGCAAACATTTTTGCTGGATCATCCGTAGGTGACAATTTTCGATACGCCGCCGGTTCTTGACCTGCGCACAGAATGGCCATCCCTTGGGGGTCCCTTGCAAACAGCCGCATTCAGGGACGCGCTCAAGCAGTTAGACGCCAACGAGAAGCCTGTCTCTTGGCTTGTGCCGTTCGCTGACGCATCTCAGCCGCGTCGGGCGCTTCTCGCACCATGCGCCCAACTGGTAGGAAACGTTTGTGTGGTTGAAATAATTTTGCTCATTATTGCCAACAGTGTACGGTGCCGTTGAAGCCCGAGACCGACATCCTGGCGGTAGCAAATTCGCTGCACAAGACGTATTCCGACTGCTATGAAGCCCCTGGCTTTACCGGCGGGTACTGGGGCACGGCGTTGAACGATAAGCACATGAATTGGTATTACCTTGGGTGGAAAAACCCGAGAGGCTCACGATGCGTATGCTGAGACGCCGCTCTTTTGGTTGGAAATCAATAACCTGGCGCCGCATATGTCGGGCGGATGGGCGGACTACTATACCTTCACGCAACAACTTGAAGCGCCATAGACCCAAGATTTTATTGCCAATAGTACTGTAGTAGGATTTATTATCCCGAGTTGGAGAAACATCGTTCATGCGCGTCATGGTGGTTTGATTGGTCGATGGAAGGTGGCCGGTCCGGTCTTGCCGTTCCTGGTCCGTAAAGCACAACCTGATGAGAACCCAATGAGAACCAGGATGTCCTTGGTTCCTACCACGCTCCTCCGTCGCTTGCTGTGCCCTGGTGTGCGACGATATACTGTTTCTTCGACGCCCAAAACTATTCCTACGAGTCAGAATACATCAATATCAATGGCGCAGAATCCGATTCCTGCGACCTTCCTCCGTGGTGGCACCTCGAAAGGTATCTTTCTGCGCAAAGAAAGCCTCCCAGGCGAGCGTTCTGAGTGGTCTCGCATCTTCCTCGGAATTATGGGATCCCCGGACAAAGAGCATGGACGACAGCTCAACGGTGATTGTCTTCCTAAAAAGTGTAGCAAGTCGGTCGTTCACAAGACTAGGTATGGGTGGCGGCGTTTCCAGTCTTTCTAAGATATGTGTCGTGGCCCCTGCTTCGCCGGCACAACAAGCCCTGGGCATCTCGGTCGAGTACACGTTTGTTCAAGTCGGCGTCCGCGACAGCAGCATCGATTACAGCGGAAATTGTGGCAACTTATCCTCGATGATTGGAGTCTGGGCTCTGGATGAAGTGAACTTAGCTCTGCTGCTGCATACTTGAATCTCGTCTCTGAGATATTTGCCTAGGGAATGTGCGCGCCACCTCCTCCAGGCGCGACGCACCTGACTGTGCGGTCGTTCAACACCAACACCCAGAAAATCATCGATACAACCTTTCGGGTCGCTGATTCAGTGGCGGCACTTGATCATCCTGAAACGGAAATCGCTGGTGTGCCTTGATCTCTCTCTAAGGAAGACGCTCCAACCAACCCAAAATTTGAGGTGTCCCTGGCAAAGCGTCAACGATCGTGATGGAATTTGTTCAGCCTGGCGGCGCGCGAACGGGCAAACTGCTTCCATCAGGCTCGCCGCTTGATCTTCTAGAAATCCCTCTGTCCCCCCACCGAGACGCGCGCGTTGCGTGTATCATACGTTGATGCTACGAACCCTACCGTATTTGTGGGTTCGGCAGAACTCTCCCAATTTCTCTCTTTCAACGAGTATGTCACTGGGACCTCGTCCGTAGCTGCCGCGAGAGTTGGTGATGTTCTTGAGGTAATTCGACGGCGCGGCGCAGAGAAAATGGGCCTGGACCCTTCTGCGCAGGCACAGCCCAAAATCGCTGTTCTCAGTGCGCCAAATGAGGGGGACCTGGCGCAAGGTGTTGACATCGTCGTTTACGCGCTCTCGATGGGTGTGCTTCACCGGGCAGTCCCAATGACAGTAGGATTGTGCCTCGGCGTTGCAACAAACGTGCGGGGTACGCTTGGATGGGAGTTGGTGCAACAGGCGCGCTCGGCGAGCGGGAAACCTCATAACGAGGAAATGGTCAAAATCAAGCACCTTAGCGGGGTCGTCGACGTGGGGGCCGAATTTTCTGCGGACGGGACTGCGAAAAGTGCTAAAGTCGTGCGAACAGGGAGAAGGCTTATGAAGGGTGCTGTGTGGTGGTAGTAGAGATCCCTGGCGGGGGGTTTACTTTATTTCATACTCTTCCTCACTAAAGTAAACATGTATTCCTTCATGTTATTTGCTCCCTATGTGTCGCAGCGAAATTCTACAATTTTTTATCACCCTTGGTTAGCTTTTGTTCGTCTGCAAGTGGAAAATTGGTGGGAAAAAATCGAGCGAAGGAAGAATTTCGGGATAATCCGTCGGCACTGTTGATGCTTTTGCAGCTCGTTCAAGGGGTGTCTGAAATGTGGGTATAAATGGTGGCCAGAACTTGAATTACATCACCGTTCAATCGGGCCGGGGCGAACCGCTCTGGCGGTAGCTGGCGGTTCGTCGGAGAAAACCAAAAAAAATCGTTTTCGTCTTGACCGTCTGCGAGCGATAATGGACCTTGGACCAAGCTTGTCTTCTCATTCCCCTTGCTGTCATCGCCAGTCCGGGAAATTTTCGGGTATTTGCCCCCACTGCAAATGAATCCGGTATCGATTGAATAACCGAGTTCAACCAAGCCTCAAACCACCTCTGAGACAACTCTTTATAAACGACCGTAACTCCCTCTTGGCTGTACCAGTTCAACATGCCCAGCCGCATATTGGTTGCTTCCTACGCTCACAGCGTTTATTCGCTGGCTTTTGATGTGTCGGCCGCGACTCTGACCACGCATTCCGCCCTCGAAGTCGGCTTTCATCCCTCGTGGCTGGAGTTTCATCCATCGGACCATTCTCTTGTTTTTACTGGGCTCGAGCAGACGAAGGGGAAGATTGTAGCGATCAAATACGATGAATCTGGAAACGGCACAGTCGTTGCTGAAGCTCCAAGCGGTGGGGCAGATCCCTGCTCCCTCATAGCGACTGAGAACCAATTGTTTGTTGCAAACGTACGTGTCGTTACTAGGGAGGGACGTTTCCTAACAGTCAATCGCCTTCCCAGTATTCGTCAGGCAGTCTCTCTGTCCTCCCAATCACGTCTGGCACCGCACCATATTTCCTGCCAGGCGCTGTAGTAGTACAACTGCATGGTTCTGGGCCAAATCAAAAACGTCAACAAAGCTCACATGCCCATCAAGTAGCTCTGCACAACCAGGAGCTTCTTGTGGCCGACTTGGGTGGGGATACCGTCTATCGCTTTGCGGAGCAGGAAGGCGCCTGGCTCATCCAGGGCCAAATTCGGTTTGATCCCGGCAGCGGCCCTCGGCATACAGCAGGTTTATGGTGCGTTCCAACATCTCACCGGAACTTACTGTTCAACTATCTATCTATAGACGGTGCACTGTATACGCTTCTTGAACTGAACAGCACACTTTCGAAACATCGTTTTCCCGGCTTGCCTGTGGAACCATCCTTTATAGCGGTGAAATCAACCATGTTCAACCCACCCACTGCCCCCCACGACATGCTGGCCGCCGAACTCCTTATTCCCGAACCAAACTCGACATTTTCTACACCGTATGCATATGTGTCGAATCGGAATAACCCTTCCGAAGGTGGAGACACCATCGCTGTATTCTCTATTGAAGGTGATACTCTTGAACTGGTGGTGGAAATTAGCACGGGCTTGAAACATTTACGCGGGATGGTTTTCGGGGGTCCAGATAACAAGTGGTTGGTTGCGGGAGGTGCAATGGGCGGAGGTGTGAAGGTTTTTGAGAGAATTGACGGTGGTAAAGGGCTGAAGGTAGTTGCAACAAATAGCAGTGTTGAAGCGCCAACAGGTTTCCTGTGGGTGTAACTGTATGCTGTTGTACAATTATTTAATTAGAAAACCTAATTTTCGCCTGTCCAGCCCAAACGCCTTAAATCCCTCTTACACTCCTCCGTTTCTTTTTCTACCCTAGCCGTGTCAGCTACTATCTGCCTGAATCCTCCACTACCTCCTCCATCCACCATATCGAGTAGTGTTTGGTATTGGGCTAATTCGCGGTCTAGCTTACGCTCCTCTTCCTCCATTTCTCGCTCATCTTCTTTAAGTTTCATATGCGCTGCTGATAAAGCGCGTCGCATGTGTAGCTCTGGATTTTTCTGCGAATGGTAGTTGTACACCGAGTCAAGGGCCTGTGCCCGAACGAGAGAAACTTTGACCAGGGATGCTTCAATTGCCATGGCCAGGAGGTCGTCACTTGCAGCGCTTCTGCTTTCCATCTCCGTCGGAAACCTTTCCAGCGCGTAAGTCAGTCGCTGCTGAAGACGTGGATGAATCTATGGATGAAAATAAATGGGTTTTCAGGACAGCTTGAGAACGCCCGATCGTACTTCATGAATGCGTTGGAGTAGACGCATGATTCGCTCGGATGCAGCGTCTCCATCCGCCTCCAAAGCTTCTATCTTCTCCAATCGTGTCTGGATGTCGTGAAGAAGATCTCGCGAGGAGGTCCCCATTGTCCCATGTGAGTCTGAGCAATGAGTCTCGAAATAATTGACCAAGGACAGGAATAATACCGGAGGAAGAGCTGTCCCAATAGTTTGCGATCAGGCGGAGAATGGCGTTCATCTCTTCTGAAATAAGGTTCTGCATTGGGGTGCACGATTGAGAAAATCGTCGAATATCTTCCTCCGTAAGACCCCCGATCAGCGCTAGAGAGCTAGTGCCGATGCCACTTGTTCCTCCGCAGCCCAGCAACCCGAGTGTGAGGGCATGTTCGATGGCCGCAATCGATTGAGGATCACTTCGGGAGGATATCAAGGACTGTAAGATATCTGTGAGCAGTCGGGACCGTAAAGCCTGCTTCATGCTCGACGCTTGCGGTTGGCAACTTGAGCTGTTACTACCGTGTTAATGATGGGTCACTTCACGTGCAATGTGACAAACGCGTTTGATGGGACCGAGCGCTTCATGATCGACTCGGAGTCGTAGAGTCGATATCGAGGCATAGAAGTACATAGCGAAGTATAGAAGTACATGATGATAGCGGTTTACCCAGGTCACTCAAAAATGTCGGCGTGTTTTACTCGGGTCGCTCGAAAATGTCGAGATTTGGCGTGAGGGAGAGATTGTACAGGTTGTTGGAATTGTGAAATAGTGCGTTTTGGGCAATAGTGACAGCATCACTTTCCAGGAGTTCGTTACGAATTACATAATCGTTCAGAACCTACCATGGCTCAGTACGAATACAATATGAATTGCTGATAATGCTGACCTCGAACAACGCTTCACGAGCCTGAACGCTTCCAAGATAGTAGGACTCGGGCCACCAATGACCGTCTGTCGACCTGTTACACAAGATTTGATTCAATAAAGCACGGAGAGAGATTGAAAACAGACCACAATATCTTGTTCGTGGGGCACAGTTCAAGAACTTGTTTGATTATGGACCGTTGTCCGGCGCCGGAGACGAAGGGGAAAATCTGGCGCGATTTAGCGTTGCATACTTACCATGTAAAGAGTGTGCTACTTCGCCAAAGTCGAGGAACACATTGGGATAAACCGCAGTAAGATATCCTGCTTCTCTTGTGAAAGGATAGGCCGAGTGCAACAAGACAAATAATGTCTTTGGGAATGCCTGAACAGGGAGTATCAGCGACAAGAGCATTCAAGGACAGAGAATGGATGCCTTGATAATGGCCTGCATGTGAGAAGGCGACGAACGGTTCAGTGTGATGTCGTTATCCCCAAGACCGGTGTGGAATTGTACTGAGTACAGATAAGTAATTGCGAGCCGAGATAAACTGACCAAACCTGGCTTTCCACACTCTCCAGAAATTCCTAAGGCCATACGCACTATGTGATCATTTAGACTTCTGTGAGCTAATCTAAGCTTCCCAGTTGCTTGATAGGTTGGAAAACATCTCTCAGGCACGCGAGGATGGATGTTTCAGACTCGGCTGCAGGCGCAATGTCGAGGCCTGTGCGATAACAAGCGATGGATTTAAACCCGACAACATTTTCATCATTTGCATCCTTGTTGAGGTGAGCAATGAAGGTGGTGTTAAAAGAATTGAGAATCGAAATGAGATCTGCTGAGGTCGGATCGATTTTAAACAGCGACTTTAAAATGTCCTGGGCAGATACACTTATCAGTACCCTGCTAAGTTGTGGGCGTAAATTGTGAACTTACCTCAGCAACAATCTCGACGCGTACTATGCGCCTTGTGGGACTGCTTCCAAATTGGTCATGCCATGCATATCCTTCTGCAAAGTCTTCAACGCCTCCAAGCCCATCGTCGAGAAGCATACACCTAGCAATTTGTGAAAATAGATGTGGACACACAGAAGTGAGACGCACTGGATACCCGTCACCCGACGGTGCATGAATAAATTGCACAGATCTGCATAGGGCAAGTTCGATCGCGCGGTCTTGATAGACTCCCATGTAGGATCCTGGATATTGAGGAGGGCACCCAGTTTAGGTATGACGCGCCGACAAGCGAGAGTGTGCACGGAATCGTTAGTTAAAGCAGAGCCTTCGACAAATGATGAGCGGACTAAACGTCGTTCAAGTAGAAACGTCAAACCTTGAGCCTCCGAAATTAAACCCTCAAATTCGAAGCGGTCTCGGTGCTGTACCCAGCGTATGTAGAAGCAGCGAACCAATGTTCAGACAGGAGAATTTACCTGCTCTGCCAATATCGGGTGTGCATGGTTGTCGATCGAGGGATAGAAATGGCAAGCCTCGAATACTTTGAGGTAGATTGGGCCCATAGCCTGCGGGATGGCAGGATTTGGGCAGGATCGAGGAGGATGCTGATAGGCGGAAGATGCTGATAGGCGGAAGTAGCGGAAGTGGCCGGAACAAGATTGATGGAAATCTCGGGTTGCCAAAAGCGGAATTTGGCGGTGAACTGTTTGGATTCGACCACACCCATGTCCGCAGCATAGCGTCTCCCAATTCCACATAGTGACGCTCTTTTCTCGAATTATTCAACGTCAGGCCCTGCCTACATTGCTCATGGCCTCGGAGAAAGCGTCACCGGAACTGCCAGATGATTGGGAGGAGTACCGGCGGATGAGCCTCGCTCCTGGGGGCTTCGGAGACAAAAAGGGTAGATATCTGGTACAAGCTAGTGCATGCAGAGCCACAGGAACCTGGACAACCTGCAGACGAGGAGTCGTCGCTCCATCCTGACGAACGACAGATTCGGCTGGACACCGAGCGCAGTTTCGTTTTATATCCAGTAGGTGAAAGCTGAGTGCACACAACAGGCTGTGACGATGATTCACAAGTTGTCGTAGATTCTAAAACAAACAAGGATACACTACAATCAGGTCCTTTACAAGTTTGTCTCCTTGCTAGCGTGATGCTCACTGCCTACCAGAGCTCCACGACCTTCTCGTCAAAATATTTCGCAAACGACCTAAATTGAACTATTTCCAGGCGAGTCCCATTTATCTATCGCGACCTCCGGGCTGATTACAGGCAAATGAAGGGATATCACGATATAATCACTGTGCTGCTACTCACACTTCCCCCAGAGCTCCAACTACCGGTGGCGGAACAGCTGAGTTTGCAGCGCGTCCGTGACTCTATGGGGCATACGCTCGAGCCCGTTCTGGGCCTTCTGCGGCAAGCACATACCCTTCAGTTAATCATCCCGAGTCTTACCTCCAACGTAGCGTGATGAAAAATCTTATTCGAGCCGCAGATCCCAAGTATGCGGAGCTTCTAGAACGGCACGTCGTTTAATTTCGTCTACGATTTTGTTTTGAATTTGGACCAGGACATCACCCCTTCCGTATTACGCGTTGCCGAACCTCCTCACCCTCTTCTCCCATGATATGCCCACCTTGCCGCTGATACAACACGTTTTCGATTATTTACTCTGTCGTCCCCCAATATTCGTCGTATACCTCGCTTCTACGGTAGGTCTACGTATTTACTTGCCCGTTAAGCATGCTCCTAGTCTCACTCTTTTTCTAGATCATTCTCTCGAGGAAGCAAGATGTCCAACGTCTAGAGGAAGAAGGAGAGGAGGGAATGATGCATTCCATACTCTCCGCGCTGCCTGAAATTGTCGAGGAAAACAGCGCCGAAGATATTCTGACGAAGGAAGAACCACCTTCGGAGGACTCGCTTCATGAAATCAAGCAGGATCCATCAGATGATTCAGACCTCTTGACAGAAAATCTCAACCCTGCTCACACCGACAAAATGACTGCAGAACTTAACGGCGATCTTTCCGTCAGCCAGGATGATCCCGTCGTCCCGGATATCGCTGGGCCACTGACTGATATCAAGGACGAGCACGAGACAGACCGACCCTCATCCCCCACAAGTGTAACCAAAATCGAGCCCTCCCCGTCCGAGCCATTCGATTCTTCGATTGAAGAACCAGACTCCGTCCCGCAGTCAAACCGCAGAAAAGTTTCAAGACCAAAACCGTATACTCTGACGGAGATCTTGAACATGACGGATACTCTTTACCAAAATCATGCTCCCACAGACCCGTCTTTGCAGGTCTCGTCTATCATGGGACCTCAAAGCGTGGTCTTTACGTGGTCTACTCATCCCTCGGATATGCCGTCGAGCGAAGAGGCGGAACGTATGGTCGACCACGTCGAGTTGATCGTTTACCCTGAACCGCCAGTGGTTGAAAGCAAAGAAAAGAGTACGACAAAACGGCGACCAAAACGATCAAAGAGAAGAAAGGGCACTGGTACCGTAGGACTGCTTGTCGGCGCGGGTCTGGTTCTGGGTGTCGCTGTTGCAGTCTCCGTGTACGGTG